>JZKD02S0718840.1:4227-18002 GCA_000966675.3 Picea glauca | reverse complement strand
TCAATCTGTGGAAGGGTTTCTCTTTGACTTGGCCTTTATCCTTTAGCCTCCCTTTATCCAGATTGACTTAGGGACGTCTCCCTTGGAATTGCCCTCCTAAATAGAAAGAGCTCCCGATCGAGGTGACAGTGGGTGGGGAAGCTCCTGTTACGCCGGTTTCTACCTTTGACTCAAGCTATTTAACCTCTCCTACAAACCGTGCGATAACAGGTCCTTCCAACATTATTGTGGGAGACCAATCTCAAAATATTCCTTATCTTGTGTTGATCGCATGGGTATACTTCTTGATAAGTCAGTGTTAACATTCTAAAAGGATCTTAAGTGATCCCATTGTCCATAAGCATAACATGGAAATCACTAAGAACCATTCCCATTGCCTCCACACTAAGAAATGAGATCTTGAGACAAAGATTTCTAGCCTTAAGTATTGATTTGAAGAGCTTTATCTAAAGGTTAAAAATCAAGGTCAAGGGCTCCTAAAAATATTGGTATCTATATGTACAAAATTGAGTATGACCCACATAGATCCATATTAACCTCGTATCTATCAAGCATCGACAGGGATCCAATCTCTCGAGGCGAAAACCTTTTTTATAGTGCAAAAGTTGAGGAAAAGTAAAAGGTTTGCACCGCTAGAGTTTTGATCCCTCTTGATACTTAATAGATCCAGTGTTAATATGCATCTATGTTGGTAGTACTATATACATGTTTTTATTATCACTTCGATTGATTAATTGAACTGACTTGTTTTTTATGTGTGTTTATTTATTTATATATATTTAATGTTTTTTATTATTTTATTATTAATTTAATATTAATTTATTATTTTGTGTATTTTTACTATTATTTTAATGTGTTATGTTACATGGACATCTCTCCCATACAATGTTGTAGATATCCTTTTGGTGCAAAGATGTCAAATCCAAACATAGATCTAACAAAGGAGGAATATTTAACACACAAACAGTAGGACACACACACACTCTTTATGGATTCCCATCACCCACTGTTTCAATATCACTATTCATGGCATCACTTTCCAAATTTTGACATGAAAAAGTTTGATGGTTTCAAATATGTAGGTTGGGTTACCCAAATGGAACATTATTTCTCTCTCCATGACATTACTAATGACCTATATAAACAAAAAATTGGGGTCTTGTGTCTAGTTTTAGAACATTCGCAATAGTGGAAATGGTATAAGAAATATTATGAAGGCTACATTGCTTGGACCTAGTTTCTAAAGGTCATTTGTGTTTGTTTTGAACATGAAACTCACTATTTAGGATGATTGGAAAAATTACACCAAAAAAGCATAGTCATTAACTATATTATGGCCCTTAAGAAATTAAAAATCTACACATAAGGAAGATTTAATTTCTTTTTCAAAGAATGTTTCATCAGATGTCTTAAGGAGACAACTAGAGTACATGTCACAATTCATGACCCAAACATATGGTTGAAACCTTGTGAGTAGGATAAATAAATTGAGATGGTGATCAATTATCAAACCAAAAGACATGCATTCACTAATCGCACTATCTCTCTAGTGGCCACTACCCTTAGTTCCTCCATCTCTCTTCTCTTAAGAATTCAAAAGTTGTCTCGCAAAGAGATGGAAAAATGCCAATTCCTCAAACTTTGTTTTAACTGTGATGAGATTCACTTCAAAGGGCACGAATGTAAAGATTTTTTTTTATTTAAAATGGATGTATCTCCATAAGACCACTAAGAAGAAATTATAGCTAAAGATACTTGTTCATGGAAATTTATAGCAATATTATGTATATTTTGAAATCTAAGGGTTGTCTTACACGAAAAAATTTCACCAATGGGTCATTTTTTATATTTTTATCTAAAAACCGATTTGTGAATTTCAAATTTTCTCTAAAATGATTCACCCAAATTCTATAGGATACAAGTATTTTACTCTACAAATTGCCAAAATTTGATAGAAATTATATAAAATCCTTATAAATTTGAGTATTATTACAAAAAATATCACCAAATATTTTATACTTGGCATTTTAAGAATTAATAAGATTCCCCAAGGTTTCTATAATTTAACATAATCATTGATCCCTAAAATTTTATGTGGGCTTAGATACAAAAAAATATAGAAATGAATCTTGAAAACCATACCTTAAAAATGGATTTAAACACCATTAAAACCCTATTGTAAATTATGAAGAAACAAAAGAAAAGAAAATGTAGCTATGAAAGGAAGCACACAAATTTAAAGTATGCCAATTTTACTCTATACCCAATAAAAAGTGATATACATTTCACCTATGGAAGAAGCCATTAAAAAGGGTAGCTTCAGGGTCTCCTCCTGGCGCAAACCCCCTTCCCTCCAAAGGGATGCTCCACCTGTCGGTCTAGGATCATTCAAGTCTCTGAACCAAATGGTTTGTCGGGGTTCTGATGGAACTGTTTTAACTTGACACAAGCCCTTCACTTTCTTGGTGCGGTTATGTAGCACCCGTGGACCCTCTCCTCAACGCTTTTCAACTCTTAACAACAACACCTCTATCTCCTTGTGCTAGGATTCCTCCTTGACGTGACCACGGTTTACAACTATGGGCCAACTCCCTTCGCGATCCCATACTTCGAAACTTTCACGAGTTGCTTTCTCCATTTTTCCTGATTTTTTAATCGACGAATTCTCCAGGACGAGATCTACAGTCCATGCTCTTCCCATGATCAGTGACTGTGGTCAACTTTGTGAGTCCTCTCTTTCCCTTAGCTCTTCAGGTGTTCTCTCCTTGACCATTTCCAAAATGCATGGATCTCTGCCACATCTCCTTCCAGATCCAATGGTCCAGAATGAAATTGATCTTCTTGACTTCGCAAAGACCTTTGTTTTCTTCCAAAAAACCTCCGGAAGTTCCAGCCCCGATCCTCTTGATAATATGCCACTTGTCTCCTCTTCGATGATGGATGATTTTTTCGTCTTCGGGACTTCAGGAAGTCTTCGAATCCTTTGCACACTTAACACAAATTCCCCTTTCGATACTTAGGTTGTTCTCGAACTTCTTTTGCACTCCTTGTAGAACTTTACCCAGACTTTACTACAACTTTGCTCTGCTTGAAAACCTTCCAAGTTCACATTCCTTTGTCGATGCACTTCTTGCAAAGCCTTCCTTCATGAGAATTTTTAGCAATCCTAGGGTTCTCCAATGCTTCCAAAAAAATTTCTTCTGTGCATGCTCACAATAGCTCGATGGCCTCCTGGAAAAGTATTTCAATGTGTTCAATAACTCTAAACTATGCTTCTCCCCAAATTGCCTTTCTTTCAAAGGAACTTAACCACCTTGAAATTTCTCCCCAATTCTATGAATCAATCTAGTATGCCCTCTTGGTAGCTTCTCTTCAGACTCCACTGATTTTAGACATGCAGTCCTTCCCTCGGCTTACAAAGTTTCCACCCTCTATCGCGCACTCCTTGCACTTAGCCTAGAGAACCAGACTTAAATCAACACACTCTCAGATAGAAAATTGTATCTCTATCCTTGAAGATGATTTATAACATTCATCTACAATTCACAAATATGCAAATGACATTCATAACATAAAATCCATTACAGAGAAATGTAAAATAGGAAAAACTGTTAATTTCTATTAATGGTTGAATGTCGATTTACAATAGTGGAGTCTGAGCTACAACTGAGTCTCATCTCTCTCTGTTTCTCTCCTGGATAAATCTATCCTAGCTAACCCCTTATCTTCTAACCTCTACTTTGCATCAATACAAAGATTTAAACAAGAGGGTCTCGACGAGCTTCCCTCGCAACATTAAACAAGTGGTGTCAAATCACCATTCAAAATTACTATTGAAAGGGAAATTTACAATGATGGAAATATTCTCCAAATCAGATGCAAATCCATTGCGTCGTCAACCACTTAATGGAAAACATATCTCCGGCTTGTGCAAATTCATATCTTGCTCTTCCAACTTGTCTTTATTAAATTCCTGGACCTTGCCTTGGATTCTCGAGCAAAAATGAGAGGGCGATGTCTCTCCTCTCTTGAATGCACACCACATCTGTTAATGAGATGGCACATGATGAGGTGGAGCGATGCTCTTGCATCATACTCCATAGCTATGAAAATCATGAGCTCCTTCTCATGACATTTCCAGCGTGGCTGAAATCCACCTGGATCCAAAAATTTCTCTTAGAGATGTCTCACGGCTCCTCTGCTTCATTGTTTCTGCTGCATCATCCCCTCTTCTCATACAGGTTCCTTTCTGTCCAACTTCCTTGTGATGACCTTGACATCAAATTCCTCATATCCTCATTTAATTCGTCTAGTTGCTCCATCGGTTGGATCTTTTGTTGCAGAATAGCTCATTGCAGTTATCCCTTGCCTCATGGTAAATCGCATTGATTCCCCAAGTTATCCTTTCCATATTTCATGGCCTTAACTTTCCACTATGCCACAACTTCCACTTTTGCAGTATTCTCATCACTTAGTTGATGCTCAGTCTTTCCTCCTGACAGATTGACCATTGTCAGTTCCTTGGCTGTCTCATTTCCATCTTCCATCGGCGGTCTCTCTTGCTTGCATGTCTCCTATTGCATGGATATATTCTAGTAGCCACCTCCTAGTTCTAGACTATCCAACCAATCCTCCAGTTCCTTTAAATCCAATTCCCATTAAGTGAGTAACTCGACTAGGTTTTCTTCTTCTGTTGGGACAAACATCGGTATTTGTTCCTCTTTTTCCAGGACAGTCTCAGCTTATTGTTTTCCTATTTCCCCTACACCATCTATGCTAGCCTCTCCTTGACCGCTTTGTAGGAATATATTGACTCCTCCAATGATCAAAACAATCCTCCGATCCCCTTCATTGACAATGAAAGTTTTTAACTTATCATCGTATTCATTCACACGGCTCACAGTTCTGCATGAATCTCCATCTAAGAGAGGTGTCTCTCCTAGCTTCTCTTCATCTATAAATGAACTCTTAGCTGATATCATCTGTTCTCCCTTTCCCACCTGGAAATGTGGGATGCCTCCTCCATTTGTCGGACATTTTATGAGATCCACTGACCCCATTCTCATTTCCCACCTAGCAACCTTCAAGACCCTTTCCAGATCTCTTTCCCTTATGACTGAGGGCTTCACCATGCTCCAACCAAATATTTAAAACATGTTGCTACCTTTTGGTCAACAACATTTGAACAGGCCACTTAGTTGTTCTCTTCAAATTCCATTCATACCTCCAGCGCAACTTTGCCTCCTGCTACATCTTGAATGCAGGCTCCTCCATCTTTTCTATGATTTCTTGGAGCTACTTGTCTATCTCTTCTTTTCTCTTTTGCGGGAAGACTTCCCCCTAACTATTCTCATAGATTCCAATGACCATCTTGTTTCACTTGCAGCCCACCTGGATGTGTAACATTTGTTGCACACCTTGCAACATCTTCAACAGAGAATCGCACTCTATCTCCCTTATCTACAAAAATCAATTTTGTATTAGCTTTGATACCACTCTGGCACAAACACCCTTCCCTCCAAAGAGTTTCTCGACATCCTGGTCTATGATCATTCAAGACGCTGAACCGAATGGTTCCTTAGGCTCCCAATGGAACCATTTTAACTTGACACATTCCCTTCACTTTCTTGGTGTGGTTATGTAGCACCCGCGGACCCTCTCCTCAACGCTTTTCAACTCTTAATGCCATGCTACTAGATCCCCATGCTAGGCTTCCTCCTTGACATGACCACAGTTTACGACTATGGGCCAGCTCCCTTCACGATCCTGTATTTCAGAACATTCATGAATTGCTTTCTCCCTTTTTCTTGATTTCTAAATCGACGAATTCTCCAGGACCAGATCCATAGTCCACACTCTTCTCATGATCAACGACTATGATCAACTTCATGAGTTCAGACTTCACAAGTCCTCTCTTTCCCTTATCTCTTCAAGTGTTCTCTCCTTGACTTTTCTCGAAATGCATGGATATATTCCACATCTCCTTCTAGATCCAACGGTCCATAATGAAATCGATCTTCGTGACTTTGCGAAGACCATTGTTTGCTTCCAACAAACCTCCCGAATTTCTAGCCCCGATCCTCCCGATATTATTCCACCTGTCTCCTCCTCGACGATGGATGATTTCTCCATCTTCGAGACTTCAGCAAGTCTTCGATTCCTTTGCACACTTAGCTCAAATTCCCCTTTCGATACTTAGGTTTTTCTCGAACTTCTTCTGCACTCCTTGCAGAACTTTATGCAGACTTTTCTGTGACTTTTATCGGCTTAAAAACCTTCCAAGTTCACATTCCTTTGTCGATGCGCTTCTTGAAAATCCTTCCTTCACAAAAATATTCAAAATTCCTAGGGTTCTCCAACACTTCCGATAGTGTTGCTTCTGTTCATGCTCACACTAGCTCGATGCCCTCCTTGCAGGGTATTTCAGAGTGTTCAGTAACTCTGAACTGTGATTCTCCCCACATAGTCTTTCCTTCCAAGGCACTTAACCATCTTGAAATTTCTCCTCGAGTCTATGAATCAACCTGGTATACCCTCCTGGCAGCTTCTCTTCTGACTCCACTGAGTTCAGACATGCACTCCTTGTGTCGTCTTACATAGTTTCCACCCTCTGTTAGGCACTCCTTGTGCTTATCCTAGAGAACTAGAATTAAATCAACACACTCTCAGATAGAAAACTATATCTCTATATCCCTGCAGATGGTTTTTAACATTCATCTACAATTCACAAACATGCAAATGAAATTCATAACATAGAATCCATTACACAGAAATGTAAAATAGGGAAAACTGTCAATTTCTATTAATGGTGGAAAGTCAATTTACAATAGTGGAGTCTGAGCTAAAACTGAGTCTCGACTCTCTGTGTTTCTCTCCTCAATAACTCTATCCTATATAACCCCTTATCATCTAACATGTACTTTGCAATAATACAAAGATTTATACAAGAGGGGCTCGACGAGCTTTCCTTGCAAGATTAAACTAGTGGTGTCAAATCACCATTCAAAATGCCTGTCAGAAGGGAAATTTACAATGATGGTAATTTTATCCAAATCGGATGCAGATCCATTATGTCGTCAATTACTTAATGGTGACCTTATCTCCAGCTTGTGTGAATGCATATATTTCTCTTCTAGCGTGTCTTCATTAAATGTCTGGATCTCGCCTTTGATTATGGAGGCAAAATGAGAGGGCAGTGTCTCTCCTCTCTTGAATGCACACCACGAGTGTTAATGAGATAGCGTTTGTTCAGGTGGAGTGATTCTCCTGCATCACCTCCTTCGGAGGGTGATTTTCTTCCAAAGTATGTGTTGATCCCCTCTCCTTGGTTGTAATTATCTTGGCTGTGAAAAATAAATATCTGTAGAAAGGAGTTCTCTTGAGCTCTAGGGAATTTTTGACATCATGTCCTTACTTGTGTGGATGGATGATGAAAAATTGAAATTTGATGATTTTATGGGCCAACAAAGATTCTGGGGGTGATTTCGATGTTGGAAGCACACTTAATATGGGTAAAAAGTGCACTACCCAATTTGGGATTTTGATAATGAAATTTTCACATGTATTTACTGAGGTCTACTAGAGGTGGAATGAAGTGGAATGAGAGAAATGTTTGTTTTAGTTATGTATTTCAGTGAACTTATGGATTTGTCACAAGTCAACCATTTTTTGGATGATAACGGATTCCCCCCTAACGTGTGGGGTTAGGAGGAAATTCTATGACTGAAATACATTACAATTTTCTTTTAACAAGATAATATAGGGCCAAGGAGGGAGATAAGTTCCCTAGGAAGGAGGACCATTGATCTGTAAACTATCATGGATATTCCATTGGGATATTTCGTCACAAAATATCTAATAAATAAAACTAAAATCTACATTATGAATGTTAAATTCCTTTAGATTTCAGAATATTTAGTTATTGATTTCTTTCTTATGTATGAAATAGATAAAATGTAGAAAATAGAGAATGGTAAAATACAATCACATTCCATCCACAAAATAACACAAATATTTTCTCTCGGAGACCCTTATAGGAGAAAACCCAGTTAGAAGGTAAGGATGTTATGCTCTATTTATTATGGTATGAAAATAATGCAAATACAAAGGAGAAGGAAGTCTCTATCAAGTTACCTGATACCTTTGGCCTATTAGGATGCTACAAAACATTAACCCCCTATGTTATTCTCTCGAATATCCCACTCCCAGTTTTTATGCTCTACTATGGAACAAAATACAATATTAAAATAGAATGGAAACCCTTCATGACCTGGCAGCTTCGTGTTTAACATAGACCTTATAGTCTTCTAGGGTTAGGGTTTTGACTTCATCAACCTTCAATTGTGATAATGTTTTGGACCTTATATATTCTTGAAATAATTCATTTGGTTAGCTCGATATGCATGAGTAACAAGGGATTATGTGACATCCTCTTGTACCATGGTGGTAAACACGATAGGTCAACTTGCGGGAGGAATAACATTTTCATACGAGCTCTGATTGATGCATATTTTGCACCATTGCAAAGGTATCAAAATTTAGAACACTCAAAAGGGGGATGTGAACATGTTTTAGACACAAAAACCACAAAAAAACTCTATTTAATGCCTTAAAATGGCTTTAAAAGGTTGAAAACCCCAATTTTCCAAATGGGTACGTATCACTAAAATGAGCCTACAAGTTGATTCCTCCAATTCTTTCCACTCTAAAAGCATCGAGATCGGTGAAAAATAATACAATTATCTAATCTGGATGAACCAGTTGTAGAACAAGTTAATATGTGCCACCTATCAACAACAAAGTCAAAAGGTGATGAGAGGACAAAATATCACACTACAAGGATAACACCTTTTTGTGGAGGTTTTTACGAAATATCCCCCAAAAATCTATTGCTTCTCTGTTTATAGTCGGTTTTGTTACTAGAGGCAGGTGGTCGAAGTTTTTTAAAGAGGTATTTTTACCTGTGCATTTTTAAGGTGAATAAACATAGGTGCACACATAGACAATAATGCACCAATGCTTAAATTTTCAAATGCATTGTTATACATTATAATAAAAATAAAAAGAACTAATCAAATTGCACCAGTTTCGTTGAACACTACGCCTATGTGTGCATCACTATAGTCAAGGATGACATGGTAGGTTAAGTAAAAAAATTACCAAACAAGTTTTCATTGTTACACTTTTTCTCATGATTCCAAGCTCTCAAGAAAGCACTGGTACTCACCCTCCTTCCAAAGACGCAAGATTTTTTGTGCTCTATAGCGAATTTGATAGCTCCATTTGTAGATTCCACACATTTCCAAATTTTGGAAATTAGCATGATTTTTTATTTCCTATCAATGGTTAAACCATACCTCCTCGGGACATGAGTCCAAGTAAAATTTTTATTACCTTCATATTTGCATTTTCATCCAATTAAAAATTGAATTTAACTTGATATTTTGCCTTTTTTTTTTCCAATTATGTGTGTTGCACTTGAACTCTTTTTCTCATGCGAAAGTGGTGCATCTTTTGTTAAATTTACAATAAGAACCACCGATAATGTTCAAGGAAGAGAATTGCTATCAATTTAAAAAAAAGAAGTGGTAATTCCTTTTGGACGCCCTGCAACTGACACTTCCTTGGTTTCTCCCCGCACTAGAACATTCCATTGAATTAAGTGGACCACAAAATTTATGTTACATAAAATTTAAAAGAAAAAAGAAAAATTCACTACATCATGTTAAATACTCTTTGTCCTTTTTTTTAAATATTAACCAATTTAAATGTAGTTTGTTTAATTTTATTTTTTAAGTTTTTCACTTGTATTTTTTAATTTTCACCAACTTTTATTTTAATGTGCAAAAGGAAGAAATAAAAATTTTATAAAGTTGCAAAAATACATAAAAATGAAATAATTTCATAATCATACAAAGAAATTCATTCTTAGACTTTTAGCCATAGGGCCTAATGTACTTTCTTACCAAGTCTTTAAACCTAGGGTAACATTCTTTCCTCTTCCCACCTTTCATCATGGCAGGTTGAAATGTGGGTATTGAAACATTCTTGTTTCGACATCAAAATTCCTTTGGTGGTGTCAAGGAGCTAGGATCCAAGTGTTGAACACATCCTTCATGGGATATCTTCAGCAAGGAGAAAAAATTTCATCTACACCCATGCCAATTCAGTGGTTGGAGGCCTCCTAGAGAGAGCTTCCGTAGCAAGAGCACAAGAACAATTGTTTCTTTCTAGACTAATGTGGGGGTGATATTCCATCATCTCCTAACCTGTCCTTGGTCCAAGATATAAATTTGACCTAGAGATGGTTTTGGTTGCAACTGACACTTGAATAATAAAATGTAAGTCCCAAAGGTAATCCTTAGTTTCCTTCAACCAAATCTCATTTCAAAAAATATAAATTCTTTTAATTTTCTATTTTATAAAACTATAAAAATACAAAAAGATACATATACTAGTTTTATGTAATTTCACATTTCATGAGCTAGGAACCCTCAAGAATTTGTATTGGAGTTCCCTTACCCAAGGGAAATTTTTTCCCTTTATTTTATATACTTTTAATTGAATATTTTAAATGGGGAAAGTCGATATGTAATTTCACATTTCATGATCTAAAAACCCTTGGGAATTTGTCTTTTAGTTCCCTTCCCGAAGGGAAATTGTTTCCCCTTATTTTGGATTCTTTTAATTGAATATTTTAGAGGGGGAAGTCAGTATTTGATGCAAGTTTTCGTTCATTCACAACAAGCCTACATCTCAATTTCTCCCACTTTACCACGATATTTTTCCAACATAAATATCCAAGCATTGGTAAGTATTATTAGCATTCAATCTTGTGTATTGTACCTATATATTGTGATAAATTGAATTTTATTTTGCTGATATTATAGTCTTATATTCTAAGTTAAATAAATTTTATGTCAACAGGCTTTAAATAATTGAATCCTACCCCATCACCATAGCTTAATAGTTAAGGAACTAGTCTACTAAGCACCTGTGTGAGGTGTTGTGTGTATTATGGAAGGCTCCTAAATCATTTTGAGAGTGGGATTGGGATTAAAAATGGTAGGATAAGTGTTGTGGTGATATTGGACAATCATCCTCGTGGTGCCACCATAATGCCTCAACGGACCTTGATGAGACCACTAATATAGCCAGTAACAAGACCAATGGTTTACATATTAAAACTTCCAAGCCACTCTAAAATCCACCCAATCTTTCATGTCTAGGGCTTTAAGAAAGTCGTTGGATTTAATTGTTGTGTTCAAACTAGAATTCCCAAATTCGATGAAGAAGGTTCCATATGCTTGTGGTTTCAAGCCATCCTTGACAAAAAAGACCATTGTCTCCACCAATGCACTATCCAAGAATTTCTAATATAGTGAAATGTTATTGTAACATACTGCTCTTGCACACCCCTGATTGGACTTATTCCTTGAGAACACTTGTGTCAAGTGATATGGTTCTTTATACGATTTATTGTTTCGATTATGGATTATGATGATGTTGTGGATATGATGATATGTTATTTGATTATACTTGTATCAACAATTGCTACTGATTGGTTTCTCATAAGTGTGCAGGAATCTGGATGGATTGAGGATGGCGATGGCATTGAAGGACCTCATTGGACTATGGATCAAGTCAGGGAGTGAATTGTTTATTGTTTGTGTATTTTTGTTATTTCATATGTGACATATGGCTGGTATATTATGATGTTGTTTATGGATCTATCATATGTTCCATTGATGGATGCAGGCTGGCGATAACATGCTAATCAGACTCACATTTGGAGTAAAGGGGTCATGCATGACAACCATAGATATTGAGTGAGAGGAGTGACAACAACCTTTCCACAACCTAATAGCACTCCCAATGTGGCTCGAATTGTAGTATAACGATTACCTAGTTTGAGATATCCATGATGTCATGAGGGATGACTGTGGCAGGCGCTCACGAAAATTCTAGGGGCACCCAATAAGACAGGGTCTTTATTTCTTAGAGGCCCTTAGTCACCTACAAGGGCACCTGACGAAGTATTGACTCCAAGGGTTTGATGTCTATGGAAATCAGTCAAAAGGCAAGTGGCACCCTTATTGTAGGTAGTGTGTCTTGAAGGACACGTCGCATAGATGAAAATTGAATGAAGGTGACTGGCACCCTTGGAGCACGTAGTGCGTATTCAAGGGCACGTCATAGTTTTAACACTGGTTAGTCAATGAACCTAGGTACCTAGAAAAAAATATCTCATTTTGACCTGGTCACCCTTAAGATAATTGTTGCATGAGTAAATTTTAAAAATGATCAAATTTCCCTTAAAAACAATTTTGCTCAGTCTAGTTGAATTTAAAACCTAGGTCTACATAGGGCATGAGAACTAAAATATTTAATTAAGCAAGTAATAAAGGGGGGATGAAGAAATATAGGGGGTAAAAAAAATAACTTTGAAAATTAATGGAGGATTAAATTATTTAAAAATAATTAATTATTGGCTATCTGCAAAACTTTAGAACTTAGACCAAAAAGGAAAAACATAGATACAAAAGGACTCTGGAATATAGAAGGGAATAAAAGAGATGGAAGAGAAGAGGAAGGGATCATGACTGGTATGCATAAGGTTATGTTGCCAGAATTTTTCTTGACTGATTTTGTGTGCGTGGCCCCTTTGCGGATCATGGGACTCAGGGGAAGAAGAGTTCCAATGCTAGAAGGTGCCGGTGAGGTCTCAACGACTAGCAAGAGGGAGCGAGGAGGATCACCAGCAGCAAAGGATCATCAACAAGTCCATCCACCGGTTGTTCAAATTTTTCATTGGTAAATTAGTTAATTTTGTATATGGATTTATATACTAATGAAACTGTAATGAATTTGTGGAACTGGTAGTGTGTTTTGGAAAAACATTTTTATTGCGATTCATTTAAATGATATTGGATTATAGGGTAGTTTGGTTGTAATGTATGTAATTTAGAAGAACCCTGATATAGAGATTATTAGAGTGTTGTTGGTTGTGTTTGGAGGAACAGAAAACTTCTAGCTTTCTACCTTTCCAGTTATTTTTCTTTCTGAATTTATGAAGTATGATTGTCGTCTTCTTCCCATCCTTGGGGTATTCATGAAACTTCTCGGTCAGTTCTTTCTTTCAGATGGTTTTCTTGTCCCGCCTCCGTTTACTTCTGCGGAGACCCGCTCCAAAAACTCCCAAGGACTATCACGGTTTAAACCTCTGATCTTGCCCCAATTTTTAACTCAGCGATATTGGGGAGTTGCTCCGCAATCTCTGCGTTTTCCCTCTCTGCGTTTCCTTCCCTGTCGTGCTTTACTTCTGCGTA
The DNA here is from genome assembly GCA_000966675.3 of Picea glauca. Classification (NCBI taxonomy): domain Eukaryota; kingdom Viridiplantae; phylum Streptophyta; class Pinopsida; order Pinales; family Pinaceae; genus Picea; species Picea glauca. The sequence goes on along the minus strand of JZKD02S0718840.1, from coordinate 4,674 downwards.
TGAACGATTCACACACTTTTCCTTTTTCCTCTGTCAATTATGTCTTCCTCAGCGAACTGAAGTAGTCTCCTCGGCGATGGATCGTTTCTCGGCTGCCACTTATTTGATATGGAAGGCATTTCCATCTCATCTTTTTAAACCATAGCTCAGATCCAGCGAACCCTTCTCTAAGATTTGTGTAAGCCTTCAACGTTGCAGGAATAAGTGCAGCGTTTTTAAAGTCTTCTAACTCTGCGTGTTGAGAGAGAGCCCGTCTTGAGAGAGAGCTCTGCAACCATTCTAATCCTCTACCCGATGAATGAAGGAAGAACGATCCTTTATACACGGCCAACACCTGAGACAAAATCCAGATCTGATAAGCCTTCTTTCATAATTATTTCGAGTCGCCTATACCTTGGGCTAAAAATAGGATCGGACTTTATTTCGTTTCCACAAGGTGCTTGGTCT
>JZKD02S0718829.1:0-15076 GCA_000966675.3 Picea glauca | reverse complement strand
TCTCAAATGACATCACAAGGACACTTCAAAGACACCCTCAAAGACTGGTTTAAGAAGAAGAAATCATTTGATGAAGAGTACAAATATTTTCCCATGAAAAAGGCCACTTAAAAATGAATTTTGAAGGCCAACTCTCCCCTACCCATTGTTAGGGAGTCCCAATGCTCCTTGACCTTCTTTGGGGGAGCGTTCCAGCATTCTGTGCAGCCTTCTAGGGGAGCGCTGGGATTTTTTGAGGAAATTTTGGGCAGCGCTCCCCTACCCACTATCAGGGAGTGCCAACATTCCTTCCCCCCCCTTTGGGGGAGTGTTGAACACTTTGTGTCCCATTCTAGGGGAGCATTGGGCTGTTTGAGGAAATCTTGGGCTGTTGAGGAAAATCAGGGAAAAATCCCCCTCATCTCTAGAGTTGGTTAGATTCAAATTTGAGGTCAAGGTTGGATCTTAGGGAAGATCCACAACTGATGGAGAAGGATCCTCAACCTATCCCAATAATCTCTAAGGTGGTTGGGTATCTCCAAGGTTATATAAGGAGGCCTTCTAATGGTGAAATAGGATGGAGTTTGAGAGATACCTAACTTATGATCTCATGAGAAGTGGTATTAGAGGACATTGAAGGCATCAAAATTATGATCTCATAAGGGAGATAATTAGTGAAGCATAGTCATTTTGTTTGTGGATTATTTCAGCAAGGTACTGGACAAGGAGAGCTGGAAGAGGATGTTGCAACTTCATCAAAGGTCTGTAAGTATTTCTATCAAGTTCTCATTAATACATGTGCTTGGCCTGTTTCTTTCAAGGTTGTGTATTCCTACATGAACTTGTCTTTGATAGATAGATCTAGTTTTTAATTAATCATGGTAGAATAGGAAGTTGTTTTGTCTTTTCTGTTATTGGATTGCAGGACTTGTTGAAGAGCTTGGGGATCAAGGCTCAACTTGGACTGGGCAAGGAAAAACATCATAAAAAGGTACATATTCTTCCTTTTCTCTATTTGATTGACTTAGCTAGGTCTAAAAGGATGCCAGTGACCAAAGTTATCACCTTTTTGTCTTGATCTTAGATATTTAGGGTTCAAGAGGAAATCTACTTGTCCGTAGGGGGATTTTCCTGTAACACAAATGGCTGAGAGGAGGAAGGGACACATAGGAGTTATGATTAAGGTAATGCTACAGAAATTCAGACTGGTTTTACTTATTAGAGTTGGGGTACCCAGCTCTCGAGAGAGAGTGGTGGCTCTACCTTGTGAGGCGAGTTGGGAGCTAGAGTATTCTGATTGTGTTTGTGTGTGGCCCCTTTGCGGCTCAGGGGGCCAAGGGGGAAGAATAGTACCCCTAGCGTTGGTTGGGAGGTATCAGTGAGGTCTCTACGATTAGAAAGGTGGGAGATAGAAAGGCACGTGGTTCCAGTTAAAGATCGACATCAAGCGGACACCAAGCAACAACAAACTTTTAATTTACGGTATTTCCTTTGAAGTTGTAATCATTTTAATATGATTTATTATGTAATAGCTCTTAGAATTTCGCCGCATTGTATTGAAATCTTAAAATCAATTGATGAGTCCCTTGACAGATTGTGAATTTTAGAAGGACTGATGGTTGTAGGGATGGTTGTAGGTTGTGGTTGGATCATTAATTTATTTTCGAAAAGAATGGCTCATGAATCTCTTACCACCTCACCTCCATTGATCCTGATTTAAATTCTGTAATTTATTAACTTGGTAATATGAGTGGGATTAATTGAACTGGTTGTAGATTATTTTTATGAAAATAGGTGAGACCGAAATGAATACATGTCTTGGGAAACTTGGTATTAATCACCTCGTGATGGAGTCCTTTTGGAAAATTTGAATTCCGAGCCTTATTTCGTCACTTTGATAACCGTTGGGCATTTAGGTAAACCCTGAGTGAAATCCTATGCGCTTGTTTTTTTAAAATTCTCTATAGGGTTCATGGAAGGCAAGTTCTGTATATTTGGGAATCCCCGCTGGGCGCTCCAATTGTCAACGCGATTTGTTGGGCCTTGATCTGGTTTAGAGAATAGAATATTTTGTTGGGTTCACTGAGATTTCATTGAATCGCCCCTGGTGTTCTAGCTCCACCCGTAGCGCTGTCAAGGGCCTCCCTTATACTTGAGCCTCAGATTCGTGCCCTTACCAGTCCTTCCAATCCTTCGACCAGTCTGCTATTTTCTCCATGGTACTTGCCTCGCTGGTACGATTCTAATCTAGAGACAGTGTGGAAGGATCTAGATAACGCAGGATCCTGTAGCAGTTCCTTCTTCCAAATTGATAGTTGACTGTAGCGCTTAGACTAAATTCGGGAAACGATAATTCAGACCGAAACTTTTTGGTGGAATATCGTTAACCAGAGGGAGAAGTTTTGTGACCTGTTGTGATTAACTTGTGAGTTTAGAAAATTGATTATCCAACCTTACAATATCTGTAGTCATTTCCCATTTGTTGACTGGCACTAATGCCTTGCTCCTTGTTCCCTTAAATATTGACCTTGAACATCTATGGATTTGGTCTTGAAACCCAACAAGAGCTTAAACCCAGGTTGCGTAGGTGGCACAAGTTATTGATATGTAGACTTTGGTTGACACACATTCTCCTATTGCAATATTTATATCTAAATGAACTTATGATAAATTTATAATCAGGGATTGTCTAGTTCTTAAATTGATGGACTAGTCATAGGTGCCATTGGAGTTAATTGTCTAATCAATGTCCTTTAAAGTGAACTAATGGGGGAGTGTCCATAGGTGTTAATAAAATTTTCATCGTGATAAATGTAGTTGAATATCTATTGTTGGAAGGTTCCATAGACGGTAATTGCATCCTTATATTGATGTTCAATTTGTAGTAGAACTTTCGACCACACCTCGAAACTGATGATTAAGAATGATTGTTGAGTAATTAGATTCTATTGCACACAATTATGATGATGTAGGATTGATTGCGTAACTAGATTTTATTGCGCACTAATGATAATTATGTAGAATTGATTGCATAACTAGATTTTATTGCGCCTTTAACTATGTTGATCTACGATCGATTTCCCTTGTGCGATGTTTTACGTTGATGATTAAGTACTTAGATTGCTTGCGCTATGGACTAATGTTGATGCCTAAATGATTATACTTTAGATTTCTCACGTGCATTGTAACATTGTCAATGTATGATTTCCTAAGTGCTTAGATTAATGGTGTGCATTGTAACATTGTCGATGTATGATTTCCCACGTGTTTAGATTAATGTCGCGCATTGTGATAATGTTCATTTATGTTTAATTCGGTATTTAGATCACATGTGCACCTTAAAAATAATGTTGAATTATCATTTTGTTCAGTAACTGATTAATCACATGCTTAGAGTAAGATATATGCATTCTTTTGCACCATGAAAATAAAGTAAAGTTGATTACATTTGATCCTTAACTTATGTTGTTATATGGTTTATTTAGTAATTAAATTCTCTTGTGCCATGAACAGTAATGATGTTGAATGATTTAGCATAGTTGGTTTGGACTTGATATTGTTAGTGGGATGTAGACACCTCATTTTTCCTCACAATAGTCGCCAACCCTGAGACCTTAAATGGTCAAAATCAATCAGATGAATCCTGGGCTTGAGGGTTGCTTATGTGTCTTGGAAGTCCTAACCTTGTAGGGTAGGTTGGGCGGGTAGTATCTTTATGTCATCTTTATGATTATATTATGTTATCCTTATGTTATCTTATGTTATATTTATGTGATGAGTTGATCTTGCATTGCCATTTATGATGCTTGTTGATTATGTGTCATTATCTAAATGTGATGATGTGTTGTTTTTATGTCGTTACTAATTATGTTGATGCATTGGTTGCGACGTTATTTGATTATGACGATGAGTCGCTTGCAATCCTTTTAATTATGATGTCATCTGATTATGCATTGTTGAATTATGTGTTGACGCTATTTTCCTAATGCTAAGAATTTTTTTTTTTTTTTTACCTATTCTGCTTCGCTTTTCCTAGTCGTAACAGAGAGGTCGTTACCTATCAGAGCACATTCCTCAACAAAACATTGTGGGTAATTTTTTTTTTCCAGGGTAGAGACATATTTCAACATCTTAAAGCTACAAAGATCTATTGTTATGCGCATAAACCCATTGTCGTGGATTCATACACGGAGGAAATACAAGCGGTACTTAAGCACACATCTATTAGCCACTCTTGTAACCCTTGTTGGTACTCATTCGAGTGGTAACACATCAGAGAACACTTGTATATGAATTGACCTAGATCTCCTAAATCCCTCCATAGTTAAAGCGATCGGCCACCTGAATGCTATAGTGCCACCAAGAACAACACTTGGGAAGATACTCTCTAGTACTTGGGTAGTCGGGTGGTATGGCTAAGGGCACGATCTAGCCTCCTTAGTTGGTGCCCTGAGATATTGGGTTGAGTACTACTGTTGGGACCCACACCTATATCAGAGAGATATAACACAAGGAAAACCATTGTCTATAGAACCCTTGAATAACCTAACCATTGGGACGAAAACAAAAATAGAACAAACAAGATCTATTGTCACACAATTGTATCTCCTGCATTCGGGTTGTGAAATTACTACACATTTCTTCTTGTTAAGCATTTGGGAATTTCATCACTAAAATATTCTTCATATCAGAGTCCTTTTGGCACCATTATTTGATAGCTATCCTGTTGGATTCCTCTCTTTTCCCTTATCGCAGTCATACCTATCATTTTTCAACAATTTTTTTTTCTCTCGTGGACCCAATCCCCTTCCAACAACCTTATTTAGGATTTACCCCATTGGATTCCCCTCATCGCCCTGATAACTGTGATACAATTCACCCATAACCCATTTTCTATGTGGTCCCACCCTCCCCTGGTCATTTTCCCTCTTCATCATGGCCCACACCCATAGCCAAGACTTGGATTCTCGCGTCAATTACTTGTACTCTAATTTCAAAAAAAACCAACAAGAAGTGAGACAACTTAGTGCCAATGTTGCCACCATCAATAAAAACACACATTCCTCCATTGAAGCCAAAATGGAGGACATCAAACAGGACCTCTCTACCCACCTTGAATCCTTCAATACCTAGTTTTCCTCCTTCACTACGATGATATGAGCCAAGATGCATATCCTTGTAGATATTCCCTCATCTAACCCACCTTTGCAAACTGAAGGTGAAACTTCCTCTCATTCCCATAATTTTCATTCCCATCACTTTCAACATGACCTACGCCTTTTGTGTGTGGATGTGACCAAATTTTATGGCTCAGATCTGTTGACGTTTGAATCCGTCAAGGACCGGAACGACAACCTCATGAGGATGCAAATCCTCTTGCATTTTTATAGAGGTGGTACTCCTCTATCCAAGATTTATAAAATGTGGGACTTTTATAAGAAGTTCATCGAAAAAAATAAAATAGATATAACAGAAAAAGGAAAATATTTTTTTTTTCTTTTTAAAAAGAGAATTCCTAAAAATGGACCAAGAAACACACAGATTCATATATTTAAATAAAAAAAACAAAATTTCTCACATCCATCATAGTAGGGCTAGAGATTTCTGATCACATAAAACTAAAAGAAAATGATCCACATGCATAAGAGAACTTTGACAGTGTAATACATGGGCAGCTCAAAAGAATACAATGATAGATCAACCTCAAATACTTTATATTCAGAAAAATTGGGTTACAAAGTACAATCAAGATTGTTCCCAAAATAGTTCTCTTGGAATTTCTAAAAAATATATAGTTTAATACATATTCTCTGAAATTAAAATGTGTTTGTCATAATGACTCCCACAGACCATAAAGAAAATATGTCTAAGAATGAAATTCATATAAATAAGAAAGTGGGCAGCAGAAGGTAGCAAGATCTGGAAAGAAGAAAAAGGAAAATATCAGTCTTCGGTTAAACCTTTATGTTTAAAGAGGGGGAGTAACTGGATGAAGAGCTTGATAAATACAGAGAGATGTGATTAGTATAAAATTACTATGATGGTATCTCATGTTTTGTCACATGCTCGCTATTGTTCGTTTATGGCTTTCCTCAGTGGTTACAGGAACCCTCTCAACCGTCCTTTGCCCTTCATTGGTAAGCTTGTCTCAAACTTTTTGAACCACTCCTCAATATAGCTCCTCGTTGGTGCCATGTTGATTTGATGCCATATTTTTATATTGAAGAGTTCTCCTTCCAAGTCCCTTAGATCAATCAAATTGTTCTGCAATGCTTCCTCCATATCTTGATTTTTGATTGAATAATCAACTAACTAGTTTTCAACATCATCTTCACCATATTCAAGAATGCCATATAATTTTTCAAATGCCAACCCTTTAAATATCTCAACTTGTTCATAAAACCCTTTCTTGGTTAAGAACAACGATTTGAGTATAAATTTCGGGTCTTGGACTTCATTGGTGATGTCAGCAAGATCTGTTTCAGTTAGCTTCTTGAATAATTCCTCTCTTCTAGTTATGGCTTGGCCACATGCTTGAACGATATCGTTCAGGTTTTTTACCTTTTCCTTCCAGCATGTGTTCAGTTGTTTTATTCGGTTCGGGGAGGGGATATATTCCTCTCTTCTTCTCAATTCCGTCATATTAGTAACCTTAACACCAAATGGTACAACCACATCAAGGTAGAAGCCTTGCTCATTTTTCAAATCTGCTTGCAGATATTCATGAAAAGCATGTGCTCTTGTTCCAACATAGACCATGTTCTTTGACATTTCCCAAGACTCTGTTATTAATTTCATTATTTTATTTATATTCTTTTCCACATAGCCTTGGGATGATGCGAGGAGGCTTGCTAATACTTTTAACTTTTCCACATGTGTGGTAGGCTTGATCATTGATAAAGGGATAAAAAGTACTAGAAGGGGCATTAATAATTCCTCCAATTATTTGATTCGCTCCTTTAACCTGATGTTCTCCACTTCAAGGCCTTCAATAGAGATGTCTAGGGCATCTCCAGTTGCTCGGTGTATCTGGGAAATTTGGGAAGGCCACATGTTCCATAGGTTAATCTATGAGTGATATTTCCCCTTCTTATTCTTTACATATCTTTTCTCAATAATCAATTTTTTGGATTCGCTGTAAAAAACAACACTTTGAAATGAAAAAGATACTTCTTCGTCGAAGGTTTCGGTCTCAAATATTTCCATCTGAGGGTTCTAGTGTGCCAGTTTCTTAGTTGGTCGACATTGGGGAACACTTTCTCTATTTCAATTTCGAGTTCCATATCCTCGAGGGATATCACTATCTCCTCGAGGTCCCTCCTCTTCTTGCACAATTTTTTTTTCGTTTCTTCCTCATGGGAAGTCTATGAGAACTTTCAATTTTTTTGGAAGGAGGGTTCTTATCTCCTCCTTCGCCTGAAGAACTATGGGTGAATTTCTTACTTGGGTAGGCCATTGGAGCACTGCTCCGAGATACTGTACTCTTTGGTGTGACAGTTAGGGATTAGGAACTTTTCTCACTTGGAACTTTTCCTCTCTAATGGTATGGATCATTGGTGTTGAGTATTGTCTCCAGGTCACCGGTGTCATGAGCGGGAGTGCCTAAGGCATTGTCTCCATCTTCATTTAGAATAGTGTCAATGAAAGAATTTTTGAAACCAACAACTAATAGATGTTCTACAAAAATACCACTAGGGTTGAACCCTTTTACTTTTTCAGCATATTTCAAATTGAGGTTGTGGAATTGGCATGTGAATTCATCAATATTGTTAATATTTCTGAATATGAAATCCCCAACTTTCCAAGGCATAGGTATGAATTTTGTTTTTCTCTTTTCATGGAAAAAATGCAACCAGTAGGTGTATTGTCTTGTTATCTCAGCAACAAACATCCTGCCAGGTATGTGGCATGGAAGGAAGGAAGGTTTTCTTTGGATCCAAAAATCCTTATAACATTATAATTTTCCATTTGTTCCAGTGTCCCCTTCCTATCCATGAACTTATGCGCTTGTTCAGACATTCCGAGAGTGGTTTTTCCAAACAAAAAAACTTTAAAAAATGAGAAAAAATGATTAAATACTTCATAAAAATGTTGGGAGGCCTTGTGCCTCCACAATGATTGATACCAGAAGTTTACTAGGTCGAATTCATAGTTTACCTTCTTACAGACAAATACTCTCGGTAACTGACAACAATGTGCTATCGTAAATAACAAATAAGATGACATAAAACCTTTATTCTCCTTCTTGTATTGTGCCAATTGGGAAGAGATTTCAATGGAAATCATCTTACCCCAATCGAAGATGGCTTGTTCCTTGACCGTAAAATAAAGAATGCAGACAATCATTTGGGAGATGNCTTGCCTCGCTGGTACGATTCTAATCTAGAGACAGTGTGGAAGGATCTAGATAACGCAGGATCCTGTAGCAGTTCCTTCTTCCAAATTGATAGTTGACTGTAGCGCTTAGACTAAATTCGGGAAACGATAATTCAGACCGAAACTTTTTGGTGGAATATCGTTAACCAGAGGGAGAAGTTTTGTGACCTGTTGTGATTAACTTGTGAGTTTAGAAAATTGATTATCCAACCTTACAATATCTGTAGTCATTTCCCATTTGTTGACTGGCACTAATGCCTTGCTCCTTGTTCCCTTAAATATTGACCTTGAACATCTATGGATTTGGTCTTGAAACCCAACAAGAGCTTAAACCCAGGTTGCGTAGGTGGCACAAGTTATTGATATGTAGACTTTGGTTGACACACATTCTCCTATTGCAATATTTATATCTAAATGAACTTATGATAAATTTATAATCAGGGATTGTCTAGTTCTTAAATTGATGGACTAGTCATAGGTGCCATTGGAGTTAATTGTCTAATCAATGTCCTTTAAAGTGAACTAATGGGGGAGTGTCCATAGGTGTTAATAGAATTTTCATTGTGATAAATGTAGTTGAATATCTATTGTTGGAAGGTTCCATAGACGGTAATTGCGTCCTTATATTGATGTTCGATTTGTAGTAGAACTTTTGACCACACCTCGAAACTGATGATTACGAATGATTGTTGAGTAATAAGATTCTATTGCACACAATTATGATGATGTAGGATTGATTGCATAACTAGATTTTACTGTGCACTAATGATAATTATGTAGGATTGATTGCATAACTAGATTTTATTGTGCCTTTAATTATGTTGATGTACGATCGATTTCCCTTGTGCCATGTTTTACGTTGATGATTAAGTATTTAGATTGCTTGCGCTATGGACTAATGTTGATGCCTAAATGATTATACTTTAGATTTCTCGCGTGCATTGTAACATTGCCGATGTATGATTTCCTAAGTGCTTAGATTAATGGCGTGCATTGTAACATTGTCGATGTATGATTTCCCAAGTGTTTAGATTAATGTCGCACATTGTGATAATGTTGATTTATGTTTAATTCGGTATTTAGATCACATGTGCACCTTGAAAATAATGTTGAATTATCGTTTTGTTCAGTAATTGATTAATCACATGCTTAGAGTAAGATATATGCTTGCTTTTGCGCCATGAAAATAAAGTAAAGTTGATTACATTTGAGCCTTAATTTATGTCGTTATATGATTTATTTAGTAATTAAATTCTCTCGTGCCATGAATAGTAATGATGTTGAATGATTTAGCATAGTTGGTTTGGACTTGATATTGTTAGTGGGATGTAGACACCTCATTTTTCCTCACAATAGTCTCCAGCCCTAAGACCTTAAATGGTCAAAATCAATAGGATGAATCCTGGGCTTGAGCGTTGCTTATGTGTCTTGGAGGTCCTAACCTTGTAGGGTAGGTTGGGCGGGTAGTATCTTTATGTCATATTTATGATTATATAACATGTTATATTTATGTTATCCTTATGTTATCTTATGTTATATTTATGTGATGAGTTGATCTTGTGTCGCCATTTATGATGCTTGTTGATTATTTGTCATTATCTAAATGTGATGATATGTTGTTTTTATGTCATTACTAATTATGTTGATGCGTTGGTTGCGACGTTATTTGATTACGATGATGAGTCGCGTGTAATCCTTCTAATTATGATGTCATCTGATTATGCATTGTTGAATTATGTGTTGATGCTATTTTCCTAATGCTAAGAATTGTTTTTTTTTTTTACCTATTTTGCTTCTCTTTTCCTAGTCATAACAGAGAGGCCATTACATATCAGAGCACATTCCTCAACAAAACATTGTGGGTTAATTTATTTTTTTCAGGGTAGAGACGTATTTTGACATCTTAAAGCTACATAGATCTATCATTATGTACATAAACCCACTTTCGTGGATTCATACACAGAGGAAATAGAAGCGGTACTTAAGCACACATCTATTGGCCACTCTTGTAACCCCTGTTGGTACTCGTTCGAGTGGTAGCACATCAGAGAACACTTGTATATGAATTAACCTAGATCTCCTAAATCCCTCCATAGTTAAAGCAATCAGCCACCTGAATGCTATAGTGCCACCGAGAACAACACTTGGGAAGATACTCTCTAGTACCTGGGTAGTCGGGTAGTATGGCTAAGGGCACGATCTAGCCTCCTTAGTTGGTGCCCTGAGATATTGGGTTGAGTACTACTGTTGGGGCCCACACGTATATCAGAGAGATATAACACAGGGAAAACCATTGTCTATAGAACCCTTGAATAACCTAACCATTGGGACGAAAACAAAAATAGAACAAACAAGATCTATTGTCACACAATTGTATCTCCTGCATTCGGGTTGTGAAATTACTACACATTTCTTCTTGTTAAGCATTTGGGAATTTCATCACTAAAATATTCTTCATATCAGAGTCCTTTTGGCACCATTATTTGATAGCTATCCTGTTGGATTCCTCTCTTTTCCCTTATCGCAGTCATACCTATCATTTTTCAACAATTTTTTTTTCTCTCGTGGACCCAATCCCCTTCCAACAACCTTATTTAGGATTTACCCCATTGGATTCCCCTCATCGCCCTGATAACTGTGATACAATTCACCCATAACCCATTTTCTATGTGGTCCCACCCTCCCCTGGTCATTTTCCCTCTTCATCATGGCCCACACCCATAGCCAAGACTTGGATTCTCGCGTCAATTACTTGTACTCTAATTTCAAAAAAAACCAACAAGAAGTGAGACAACTTAGTGCCAATGTTGCCACCATCAATAAAAACACACATTCCTCCATTGAAGCCAAAATGGAGGACATCAAACAGGACCTCTCTACCCACCTTGAATCCTTCAATACCTAGTTTTCCTCCTTCACTACGATGATATGAGCCAAGATGCATATCCTTGTAGATATTCCCTCATCTAACCCACCTTTGCAAACTGAAGGTGAAACTTCCTCTCATTCCCATAATTTTCATTCCCATCACTTTCAACATGACCTACGCCTTTTGTGTGTGGATGTGACCAAATTTTATGGCTCAGATCTGTTGACGTTTGAATCCGTCAAGGACCGGAACGACAACCTCATGAGGATGCAAATCCTCTTGCATTTTTATAGAGGTGGTACTCCTCTATCCAAGATTTATAAAATGTGGGACTTTTATAAGAAGTTCATCGAAAAAAATAAAATAGATATAACAGAAAAAGGAAAATATTTTTTTTTTCTTTTTAAAAAGAGAATTCCTAAAAATGGACCAAGAAACACACAGATTCATATATTTAAATAAAAAAAACAAAATTTCTCACATCCATCATAGTAGGGCTAGAGATTTCTGATCACATAAAACTAAAAGAAAATGATCCACATGCATAAGAGAACTTTGACAGTGTAATACATGGGCAGCTCAAAAGAATACAATGATAGATCAACCTCAAATACTTTATATTCAGAAAAATTGGGTTACAAAGTACAATCAAGATTGTTCCCAAAATAGTTCTCTTGGAATTTCTAAAAAATATATAGTTTAATACATATTCTCTGAAATTAAAATGTGTTTGTCATAATGACTCCCACAGACCATAAAGAAAATATGTCTAAGAATGAAATTCATATAAATAAGAAAGTGGGCAGCAGAAGGTAGCAAGATCTGGAAAGAAGAAAAAGGAAAATATCAGTCTTCGGTTAAACCTTTATGTTTAAAGAGGGGGAGTAACTGGATGAAGAGCTTGATAAATACAGAGAGATGTGATTAGTATAAAATTACTATGATGGTATCTCATGTTTTGTCACATGCTCGCTATTGTTCGTTTATGGCTTTCCTCAGTGGTTACAGGAACCCTCTCAACCGTCCTTTGCCCTTCATTGGTAAGCTTGTCTCAAACTTTTTGAACCACTCCTCAATATAGCTCCTCGTTGGTGCCATGTTGATTTGATGCCATATTTTTATATTGAAGAGTTCTCCTTCCAAGTCCCTTAGATCAATCAAATTGTTCTGCAATGCTTCCTCCATATCTTGATTTTTGATTGAATAATCAACTAACTAGTTTTCAACATCATCTTCACCATATTCAAGAATGCCATATAATTTTTCAAATGCCAACCCTTTAAATATCTCAACTTGTTCATAAAACCCTTTCTTGGTTAAGAACAACGATTTGAGTATAAATTTCGGGTCTTGGACTTCATTGGTGATGTCAGCAAGATCTGTTTCAGTTAGCTTCTTGAATAATTCCTCTCTTCTAGTTATGGCTTGGCCACATGCTTGAACGATATCGTTCAGGTTTTTTACCTTTTCCTTCCAGCATGTGTTCAGTTGTTTTATTCGGTTCGGGGAGGGGATATATTCCTCTCTTCTTCTCAATTCCGTCATATTAGTAACCTTAACACCAAATGGTACAACCACATCAAGGTAGAAGCCTTGCTCATTTTTCAAATCTGCTTGCAGATATTCATGAAAAGCATGTGCTCTTGTTCCAACATAGACCATGTTCTTTGACATTTCCCAAGACTCTGTTATTAATTTCATTATTTTATTTATATTCTTTTCCACATAGCCTTGGGATGATGCGAGGAGGCTTGCTAATACTTTTAACTTTTCCACATGTGTGGTAGGCTTGATCATTGATAAAGGGATAAAAAGTACTAGAAGGGGCATTAATAATTCCTCCAATTATTTGATTCGCTCCTTTAACCTGATGTTCTCCACTTCAAGGCCTTCAATAGAGATGTCTAGGGCATCTCCAGTTGCTCGGTGTATCTGGGAAATTTGGGAAGGCCACATGTTCCATAGGTTAATCTATGAGTGATATTTCCCCTTCTTATTCTTTACATATCTTTTCTCAATAATCAATTTTTTGGATTCGCTGTAAAAAACAACACTTTGAAATGAAAAAGATACTTCTTCGTCGAAGGTTTCGGTCTCAAATATTTCCATCTGAGGGTTCTAGTGTGCCAGTTTCTTAGTTGGTCGACATTGGGGAACACTTTCTCTATTTCAATTTCGAGTTCCATATCCTCGAGGGATATCACTATCTCCTCGAGGTCCCTCCTCTTCTTGCACAATTTTTTTTTCGTTTCTTCCTCATGGGAAGTCTATGAGAACTTTCAATTTTTTTGGAAGGAGGGTTCTTATCTCCTCCTTCGCCTGAAGAACTATGGGTGAATTTCTTACTTGGGTAGGCCATTGGAGCACTGCTCCGAGATACTGTACTCTTTGGTGTGACAGTTAGGGATTAGGAACTTTTCTCACTTGGAACTTTTCCTCTCTAATGGTATGGATCATTGGTGTTGAGTATTGTCTCCAGGTCACCGGTGTCATGAGCGGGAGTGCCTAAGGCATTGTCTCCATCTTCATTTAGAATAGTGTCAATGAAAGAATTTTTGAAACCAACAACTAATAGATGTTCTACAAAAATACCACTAGGGTTGAACCCTTTTACTTTTTCAGCATATTTCAAATTGAGGTTGTGGAATTGGCATGTGAATTCATCAATATTGTTAATATTTCTGAATATGAAATCCCCAACTTTCCAAGGCATAGGTATGAATTTTGTTTTTCTCTTTTCATGGAAAAAATGCAACCAGTAGGTGTATTGTCTTGTTATCTCAGCAACAAACATCCTGCCAGGTATGTGGCATGGAAGGAAGGAAGGTTTTCTTTGGATCCAAAAATCCTTATAACATTATAATTTTCCATTTGTTCCAGTGTCCCCTTCCTATCCATGAACTTATGCGCTTGTTCAGACATTCCGAGAGTGGTTTTTCCAAACAAAAAAACTTTAAAAAATGAGAAAAAATGATTAAATACTTCATAAAAATGTTGGGAGGCCTTGTGCCTCCACAATGATTGATACCAGAAGTTTACTAGGTCGAATTCATAGTTTACCTTCTTACAGACAAATACTCTCGGTAACTGACAACAATGTGCTATCGTAAATAACAAATAAGATGACATAAAACCTTTATTCTCCTTCTTGTATTGTGCCAATTGGGAAGAGATTTCAATGGAAATCATCTTACCCCAATCGAAGATGGCTTGTTCCTTGACCGTAAAATAAAGAATGCAGACAATCATTTGGGAGATGCTGGCTGTGGTTTCCTGTCCTATTATCCTCATAAAAATCCATACAATTTCCTAGAATGGATTTTTAAATGAGCCAACCTGCAATATTGTGATGTCCTCAGGGACGATCGTTGGGTTCTCTAGGAATTCAAGTAAGAGGTTTATTCCCTTGTCATTATTTTTCAATAACTCCCTACAGTCTTCACCTCTGAAGGTGAGCATTGTCTCGGGAAGCCTCAACATCTTACGAAAACCTGAGGTGACTAAGAGACAAGAGAATGGTCTCACAACTGGATGATCTGTTGGCTTGGAATGTATTTCTCAGCGCACTAGGTGACCAACTCGTTACAGTCAAAAACTTCTGGGATACACCTTGTGTGCGCAATTCCAGACGTCCAGATTATTTCCTTCTGGGCAGAAGGGGATGAATAGTAGTAATATGCCCAGGACCACTTCAAAATTTGATCCTCGTGCCCGAAAATATTTTGTGTATCTCCACAAAAATGTTGTCGAATTGCTTCCATAAGTTGACAATAATGTTACCTTGCTCCAAATTATGTTAGGAATGAACGCTAGTGGGAGATATTATAATCGTCTGTAAATCATGTTTAATGT
>JZKD02S0718807.1:0-10721 GCA_000966675.3 Picea glauca | reverse complement strand
TGTGGCATCCAAAACCTCTATTTCATTGACCTGGATTAGACTACAACCCTAATTCCTTAACCATAATTAAAAAACCATAGGCTAAGCCACAAATCTTCCCATGCACCACAAAACCAGCATAAGCGAAAATCGTGTGCTGAAAAATACTAAAACATTGATGTAAAAATTGCACAAAATATTTTTTGGGGGGCTTCACCCCCCTACAACCCCCCGGATAGGGGGGGATGTTGCCTCCCACTAGTACAAAGTGAGTAATTTGTTACTAAAACAATAACTAAAAATCAGATATATACGATTGTTTTTTAGTCGTCGACTATTAGCAACAAACTAGGAGTGTCTTTTCATCCAACTAATTAGGCGAGATACGACTAAAAGTTAGTTGGGTGAAAAGAGACTACTAATTTGATGCTAATAGTAGTCATATATATCCGATTTGTGGTTGTTATTTTAGTAACAAATTAGCTAATTTGTACTACTAGTTTCAACTTGAGAGGGTGTTGATTTGGCTCATGAATTTGCGGGAAAATACTTTTTTCGAAGATGCAATTTGATAAGACGTACAATAGGATTGAACATGATTTCATTTTAGATGTGTTGGATTGGTTAGTATTTGGGTCTTACTTCATTAGGACTATGGAAACTATTTTTATGCAAGCTTTAGCTAGAGTAATTATTATATAAATTTAAACAATGTAACACCTTTTAGCATGATTACAACATGGATTAACAAACATTTCTATTAGTTGTGTGTTGTAAATATAAACAGTGCAAACACAAAGAATTCAAACAACCCCAACAACGACATAAATGAATGGTAGAAAAAAATCTATGATTTTCCATATAATACATATGTATTTTGTGGTCAAGGGCACTTTGGTGGAAATATACAAAGCAAAAAAAGGTTCAAACAATGCACAATCAAGAAGTTCCCACTCAACTACACCTGTAATAACTTCTATTTCTAGTGAAAAATTACTCTCCCTACCAATATTGGTTATAGTAAAAATTTGGAAATGTGTCTTCTACTAGAGTTATATAGACGATTCATAGAGTATACAACAATGTATGCAATGACACCCCAATGAAGCAATTACAACTAACAACATTCCCTACGTGACTCTGTAGACAAGTTTGTGGTTCATATCTAAATTTACGAATAAGTATTAATGAAGTTGGGTAAGAAAATTTAAAGAGGTTATTGAAATGGCAATAGACAAACATAAAATCCATAAGTTATTTCCAAGTTTCCAAGGCTTGAGCAATATAAATCTCTAACTCAATACATTTGTATATAAATTTACATGCCGATTATCCCCAAAACTATATACCATGTAAATCTCTGAATTTATATCTAATTGGTTTAACCCAAACAACAAAATGATAAAATTATCTTAAGATCAAACAAGATGAAATATGGCAACATGAAACAAGATCAAGGAAAAAAATAGGAGACACTTGTTGGGAAAAACTTAAAAGTGATGTCAAAAGCTAATCTCACCTTGTTCAAATCCAAAAAATCCAATGTTGAAGGAGAAGCTTACACACCTTTCAACTCTCTCCACTATCTTTATTCATCATTACTGTACTTTGCATGTGTTACAAAAATATTCCCCTGTGGACCGGTGAACTTTCCCTCGGATTATTGACCCTTATACCAAGACAAAAACAATCATTTGGACATTACCATTCCTATAAAATCATTTTGCTTATCAAAAAAGAGAGGAGAAGGTCAAGTAGGATGTACTATGTTTATGATGTTTGTCCTAGTTGCTCCTACCCGCAAACTTGATCCAATTCTCGACGCAAATCAATACCTGCAATGAACAACAAAAACAAACGACTTCCTTCTAATGTAATGGATTACGCAAAGCGAATTCATCTATGCAAATCAAATTAAACATAGACAAGCACATGAAACCACATACTTGAAGGAAATAGGCCAAGTATATTAGATGATAACTTCAAGAAGAAACTTACAATCTTTAGATGAAGTTGCAACAACCTCTCCAAGTCCTCCTCATCCAAACCTTGCTCGAAAGATCCACAATCAAAATAACAATGCTTTGCTGATTTTTTCCTCCTCTTGTTCACCATGGGAATGTCTCCATTTATTGGMTTTGAGAGGCTCAACTACCTTGGGTATATTTGGAATTAGTTGAGGATATGGCTCCAATAGTTGTGATATATCCCTTATATGCAGCCCTGGAGTTAGATTCGAGCCAAACCAACTCAATCCATCCATAGCCGTCTTTAGAAGAAAATGGGATTTCTTCCAAGATTTCCTCAACCAACTTAGCAGTCCTGTAGAATGGGCAACAGAGCGCTACAACGCTTCCCCTGAGATGGAAAAATAGTGCTAACGCTCCCTGTGTATGAGCAGGGGAGCGTTGATCTTCCCAAAAGTTGCCAATATGAGAAATTCTCATAGAGAAACATTTGTTTTGACTATCAGATGATGGGGCTCCTTCTTCTAACATGTTTTAGGGGTTGTATCAAGTGTTTGCATGCGACACTTACGAAACTTGAGACAAAATTGAGACACTTACGACAATGAGAATGTAACACTGTCGAAGTGAGGAATTTTGATGTGTAACAGATTGCCCCCCCAAAGTGTAAAGTCAAAAGATGAATGTTGATGGACAAAACACTTTGTAGATTCTTCGAAGCAAGGGTATGGAGTTGGGGAACCTGGTAGAAGTTGTAGATAACCATCAAACAATGTTAATATGTGTTCCATTCCCGAGGCAGTCATACCTATGCTTAGACTACAAGTGACTCAAAGTATGGCCGCCAATAAATACACTGCAGATCCATGATGATATTAACTAAGGATATGGCCACCAGAGATACAATGTGGATCCATACCTCTATGGCATGAAATGATCATAGCCATGAAAAATACACAGTGGAGCTACGAGATGATAAAACATAGCCACAAACCAATACAATGTAGATCTATGTGACATTATACATATCAACATGCTCCAATGATCTCCTTCATAGCCTGGGCAAAGAAGATAACATAGTGAATGCTCAACCCAAGGTCTTCGTCCCAATCCCGATGTAGTACGAATCTATCCATGTGAATAGATGATTTGATGTTGAATGTGGTAGAAACCACTTGATTACTGGTCATTGAAGTATACCATTAATAAGTGTGAGATAAATCACCATTGATGTCGATGATTTTCAAGGTACTTTTTAAAGTACAATCCAGTGAATGTGAAAAATGAGTTGAAGTCGAACATTCATGGAATCAATCGGTCCGGGGTCATTGATGAATACCTATTGTCTAATGCGAAGAGGCTTGTCTTTGAGGCATGCAAGTCCCAAGGTACTGATATGTTCCTAAGTATATTTCCCAAATAATTTGTTGAAGTCGACAGGAAAATACTCGTCGAAGTAAGGAATTGATGTATCCCTCATCATTTGACACAAAACCTGTCATAGGAAGGTGATAAGATATAGTAGATGAAAACAGACTGACACAAGTATGGAAACTGGTAACTTTGTGGATGGTTGACTTTTTGAAGTGGAAACTTCCCTTGAACACTAAGGCATAGCGTAAGACTTGGCAGCATAAACACAAAGTGGACCAAAACATAATCCAATGAGTGCTGAGGCATTCTTTGGATGGATCAAAGGAGTAGAAAGACTCATAGGATTGGTTCAATGTGGAGGTTTAATGGATTATCCAAGTGTTCAATGTGGAGGTTTAAACAAGTGCCTGTTCAAGGGCGACTACAAGAGCTGCCTGAAAAGTTTTCTAGAAACATGACCCACTTCCTTCAATTCCCCCCCATCCAGATAGATGAGTACCTCTTTTTTATTTAACGAGCTAGAGGAGGATAATTCATGCTCGATATAGCTCACCTTCCGTAAGTTCCTCTTCTTTTATTTAAGGAATTAGAAGAATTAAGGGTTCGTCCCTAGATGGGCCCTTCAGTGTGTAATTTTGTGAGTCCATAGAAGGAAAACTCAATTGTTTTTCATGTTTAGGGAGTGTGAAAATAACTTAAAGAAGACTTTGGGGTTGTCCTTTTTCATGATTTTAGTATCCGAGGTACGAAAAAGTATAAAACGACATGACAGAGAAATCTTCTAGTTGAGATTGACTAGAGTGTTCATTTTTCGTAGTTACTCTGTTGGGACCAAAAAATCATAACCTATTGCCCAACATATGTCTCTTCATATTTTAATGAGCGCGAAGTACGATGAAGTTTCTCAATAGCGTCACAAGGTCATCAAAGAATCCTTGCTTCATAAAATCCTCCATAATCAAGTTGTTTTGGGCAAAAAATGTTAGCAACTTCTTCAAAAATGACAAAAAACTCAAAAATAAACTGTATAAAATGAGAAAAAGGGGGTGAAAATGACTAAATTTTAATATATCAAAAATCAACTAGGGAAAAAAGTCATTCTTACCTTTTGTTTTACTATTCTCCTTTTTCTTTTGAGTTTTTCCCCTCTTTTGGAGCTATTTTTGGGCGTTGATTACGAGAGTTGTAGGCGACAATTTGCGATTTAGTTTGGATCATGTTGGTTCTCTGATCTTTCTCCCCTTTGCGATTTCAACCTTTAATTTATGGGCTTGGGCTCCTTAGAAAGCCCTAGATCTCCGAACAAGATTGACGCTCCCTCAAGTAATCGAGGGGAGCGCCGATCGAGATTTCAACGCCCTTGTATGTGCGTTTGGGGAGCGCTAACGCTATGCTCTCGCCTTTTATGGAGTGCTAGGCACAAAAAATAATTTTATTTTAACGCTGGAAAAAGGCAATTTTTTTCTTTGAAAACTTAGCTATTGATGATTAATTCATGAATTTGAAGGTTTGCACATAGCCAATCATGATTGAATGGAAAGAATGCGAACTTGAATTTGATGACATCGATGACTTACAAGATCCTCAAGAGAGGGTAGCCTTGCAAAACTGTGGCTTGCTAAAGTACTTCAAGCTCCAAAATATGAGGAAAGAAGCTCTTTTACTCAAGTATTTGATGGGTTATGGGATAATGACGAACAAGCATTCTAGATAGGACCACACATGCTTGAGATTGACATGGATGACGTGTATTTCCTGATGGGGCTCTTGAGGAGAGGAGCACCTATTCTCTTGTCTAGACATCGGTCCAACCCATGTCCGACAAAGGCATATGTTGCCCAATACTACATACTAGGATCACGCTTGGTAGGAGGGGGGATTTTCATAAAAGAAGTGATGGATTTATCTCTTCTATCCATTTTCTTTGCTATCACAAAACTGACAAGAAGTACTAGTGCCCACCTTGCTTCCAAGTTCCAGATATCCTATGCTATTTAGTGATTGGAGACTAGCTCTTTAACTGGAGTGCAGGGTTTTTAAGGAACATTAAGGAGCAGATCTCCAAATGTCAAATGGGCAGGCATAAACAGTTTGGGTATGGATCCTTCTTAGTTTCATTTTTCTTGGAGTGAGTTCCATAGATGGAACCACATGTTGCATTGATAGCACTCCCTGCGGCTGAGCCCCGTATGGAGCATTGGACGAGTCTTTCCCCTAGGTTGGTAAATGAACCCTCAAACTTTCGATTTACTGCTGACTTCTTTGCATGGTGGAGGAGGCAACTTGTGTTGATCGAGGATTTCCTGTATGTTGGGGTGGACTTTAGGGGCAGTGAAAATTTAGTGCTTTCTGAGGGTACACAGTGGGATGCATCATGTATGAAAGATCACAACCTTGTAATAATATTTTTGTTTTTTATGTTTTTGGTTGTATGACAAGGGATCTAAGTCATTTTGTTTTCATCATGCAGATAGAGGCTCATCATGTCTGACATAGATGTCAACACTAGGATGTCATGGAGATGCTCAAGCAACAACATAAATTGACGTCGGAGTAGGAGGACTCCGAGAGGTGGAGAGGAACCTCTGTGGTTTGACCATGGGCGTTCCTTCCATGAGGATGTGAGATGTACCTCTACACTTCAAAGACATAAATTTGGGGTATCTAAAGGTCTTAGTCATGTGCTACGATGAGTGGCGAGAGCAGTCATGTGCCATGTTGAGCACAATGTGGTGCAGGGAGATGAGTAGAGCCTCCAAACACTCTTAGTCTTTTATGATGATTTTATGGGCATAAAAGGCCCATGTTTTACCATGCTATGTAATTTTTGGACGATGTATTTTGACAAAACTTTCACTATCAAGATTATATATAAACGAGTTTTGTGGTGGCTACTTATATTGTATTTTTTGTTTTATGTGATGTTTTTATTTATATGCTTCATGTCCCAAAAGTTTATCTATGTGCAATATACCAATCTAGCATATAATTTGCTAACGAATCTGTAACCGTATTGAGTTCTCTCGATATATGTCTATATTCTAGAAATTCAAAAGATATTTTGAGACAACTGATCCAAAAAGGATCCAGAGAAGACTAAGGAAAACTCAGAATTCACAGAAGCAACTCATGAAGCTCATAATGGCCTCAACAGATAGAGAAAGGGAAAAAATTTCAAATTCCTCAAAACTCAGTGAAAGTGGCATCATCGCGAAGAGCATGTTGCAAGCTTTCCAACGACGTAAACAGATCGTCAAACAAAGTTATAGATTGAAAGATATTCATAGACATAGTTTGGTCAACCTAGCCTAGTCAACAGGGGATGAGTCAACATTCGTATCGCTGATGTCAGCATCAATACAGATGATGTTAGCATTTGTACAACGTACGTTGCACACACAATAGGAGACATGTGTCATGTTGATGTCAACATGACGTTAGCATGGTGATGTGGCAGCACCAAAGGCTGCCATGTGTCACTCGTTTTTGGCTTTTTTAGGTCGAGTCGTGGACTAATGAAAATGCGCCACATGGCAGTCCATACGGTGATGTGGCAGGTTGACGTGGTAGGCTGATGTGGTAGGTGACTGTGCAGGTGGTTGGCATGGCTCAATGATTGGATGCCACATGGCCCAGTCATGGGCTTCCACATGGCAATGGGCAAATGCACAATGAGGGCCCGAGAACCGAATTTCAAAAAATAAAAAGGGTAGGTCCACCATATCTGGAGGAGCCCCACCAAATCTGGTAGGAAAATGGACAAATATAAACCACTGCTAAAAATTGGCGAACCACCACACATTAATATATATATTTTATAACAAAAACCCAAAAGGGGAGGCCCGCGGGCTTGACCCCGAGACCCCCCCCACGATTATTATTTAAATTTTGAAATTCGCCAGTGCACGGGGGAGAGGCGTGCGATGGTACGATCGAGCATGGAAACCGAGACACCAGTACAGAGAATTAAATGTAGAGAGCAAGCACGAAAAGCGAGATGAGATTTCTCAAAGGCGTGGGAGTGCCAGAGTCGAATCGAGGCATGCAGAAAGTCATTTTTGGGTAATTCGACACCACAGATTCAGTGCTACTGTCTGTTTTCTTATCTAAGCAAAGCTTCTGTAGCTTAATTACAGAATGAAGTATACTTATGTATTTTTCCAAATTCTTTTGCTGAGTTAATTAAAAAACCTACCCATTTGAGAGCAGGACCCGAAGACGTAGTCCACTAGGGACAAACTCTGGTATCAAGTTTTGTATTCAGATTTGATGGTTATGTCTCTTCATTATTGAGTTTTTCCTTCTTTAATGGTGGACTTTAATTTATGCTCATTTAATACAATCCTTTATAAGTCACTTTGATGAAAAGATCTCGGATCATGTTGGTATCAAAGCAGTCATCTTTGACGTGAATTGTTGAGTGTGAATGGTTACTAGGGCCAAGCATAAGCAGGGTGAAGGAAATCTTAAGACTTTCAATCCCGAAGTTGGCCATGCATCCTGAAGGAAGAAAATGGCAGGACAGGACAAGCATGATTAACAGAAGAAAAACTTTTATATGGTCTTTTATCGCATGTCATAAGTGGTCGAACGAATGTATGGAGACTACGAGAAGAGGATGAAGAAGAAAGGGAAGAAAAAGGAAGCACAAGCTGATGACAATGCTTCGGTAAATCAAGGGGTTGGAGGAACCCTCCTGAGCCTCCATATTCACCATCGAGTTCTAGTTCTTCTTCCTCTGAGCATTCTCGTCATTCTCATCATTCTAGCCATAAAGATTCTTGTAAGAAACCATTATTAAAGCTTGATGTAAAATTTGTTTTACCTATGTTTAATGGAGATGCTAATACTGGAAAGCTAGATAATTGGATCCAATAGGTTGAAGTATATTGTCGTGTTCAACGGATTGATGAAGAGGAAGTTAAAGTGAAACTAGCTTCTCTTTGGTTGGAAGGCACCACTCTCGTATGGTGGGAGAGCAAACTTCAAGACATAAGTAAGTGTGGTAATCTTCTTTCCTCATGGTCGAAATTTAAATCAACGATATGGAAGCAATTTTATCCATTGGGTTATTTTCATAAAGCAATGATGGAGTGCAAACTTTAAGACAAAGTAAAGGTCAAACTGTACAAAGTCTCACCAATGAATTTAGGAAGAAATCTCTTGCATTAAACATTCCTTTGGATTCTTATGGAACTTTAATAAAGTATATTGGTGCACTTCACAGTTATATTCGTCATACTTTGCTATTGTTTAACCCCACCAGTCTTGATGAAGTTTGTGTGCAAGCCACTCACCTTGAGAACAGAGGAACACATGTTCAAGAAGATCCCACAAAGAAACCTTCCAATCTCCCACATAATCCATTTAAGAAGTTTAAAAGGAAGGACAAGAAGATCGCCATGGTAAAGAGAGAAGAAGGAAATCCATCTTGGACTCACTACAAGAAAAGTGGTCACGATGATGAACATTGTTGGAAACTACATCCATAGAAGAGACCGAAACAGTTCGGTGGAAAGGTGAAGACAAAAACCTTTGCTACAGTGCAACAAGATCTTGGTTCCGATTCAGGAGACAAATGAAAGATCACAATGATTGGAGTACAAGGTAAATATTCCCTTCATGCTAGTTCAAATACCAATAATGAATCTCATGATGATGAACGAAGGAGGAATGAATTATTTCACATAAGAGTTGTATCTAAACACACTAAGATAGATACATTATTTGATCCGGGTTCCCAAGTAAGCTTGATATTTGAAAAACTTGTCAAAAATATGGGTCTTGAAACGAAACTACATCCAAAGCCTTATCCTCTTGGTTGGGTATGTGATAAAGAAAAACTTAATGTCACCAAACAATGTAGGGCTAGATTTCCTATTGCTTCAAAGTTGATTGATGAAGTGAATTTGGATGTTGTATCACTTGATATATGTGGCATAGTATTGGGGAGTCCTTATCTTTATGATAGAAAACCAGTCTTTTTTCGTCATGAGAACAAAGACCTCCTTACTAAGGGGGGAGTGGAATATATTGTTAGAGCTCACAACATGAGGGTAAACACAAGACTTGTTAGTGCATGACAAATGAAGAGACTCATAAACACTAATACGAGATATGTACTCATGGTCGTAAGGGAGAAATATGTCGGAACATCCAACGCTTTCCAAGGATGTAATCCTTCTCATAAGAAATAATTAATTGAAATTGTTTCTAAGTATGATGATATTTTCTAAAAACCATATGGATTACCTCCTAAGAGGGAAATCCAACATGAAATACATATTCAACATGATTCTCCTCTTCCTAATGTGGGCATGTAGAAGATGTCAGTTGTAGAGATGACAGAGATTAATAACAAGGTACAAGGCTTGTTGGATCAAGGGTCATCAGGCCCAACTCATCTCCTTATGGTTCTCCGATCATGAGGGTGCCAAATAAAGATGGCACATGGCGAATGTGTGTCGATTTCAGATCCTTAAATAAAATCACGGTGAAAAATCGACACCCTCTTCCTTGTATAGATGATTTACTTGATCAGTTAAAGAATGTTGTTTATTTCACTAAGTTGGATTTGCGTAGTGGATACCATCAGATCAGGGTTGCATAATAGGATGCATGGAATAATGCCTTTAAAACCAAACATAGATTGTTTGAGTGGTTAGTTATGCCATTTGGGCTTTGTAATGCTCCGACAACCTTCATGCGTGTGATGAATGATGTATTCATGCCTTTTCTAGATGATTTTGTGATTGTATATTTAGACAACATTCTTATATTTAGTGGGACTTGGGATGAACATGTGAGGAATGTAAAGAAAGTATTGGATACTTTGCAAAGGGAAACGTTGTGTGTAAAATTGTCTAAATGTGAATTTGGCAAGACTGCACTTGTGTACTTAGGTGATATTGTAGGAGGAGAACAATTAAAAATTGATCCTTCCAAGATTGATGTAATTGTAAATTGGTCTGAGCCCAAAAGTGTAACTGAGATACAAAGCTTCTTAGGTGCAGTCCAGTATTGGAGGAGGTTCATTTCAAACTTCTCCTTTATAAAAACTCCTTTACATGCCTTAACCAGTGTGAAGAACACTTTTCAATGGGGAGGAAAGCAACAAAAAACTTTCGACATTTGGAAGGAAAAGATCAGTACCGCACTAGTATTAGCACTACCGAATCTTCAACAGACCTTTGAGATCGAGATAGATGCCAGTGGATATGCCATGGGTGAAATATTGATGAAATATCGTACACCTATCTGTTACCACTCTGAAAGTTTTAACCAAGATGTTGTTAACTATCCTACATATTATAAAGAGTTGTATGCATTAGTTCAAAGCGTAAAGAAATGGAAGCACTACTTGTTAGGGAAGGAAACAATCATACATATAGATCATCAACC
>JZKD02S0718785.1:4588-15076 GCA_000966675.3 Picea glauca | reverse complement strand
CCTTTGGTGAGAATCATACAACTCAATATCTCTTTCTGTCAAAGTTTGATTACTAGTCTTAACTTCTCTGTCAAGGAGTTCAAGATCATAAACTTGTCTTAGTAGTTGATTGATTTTTGACATATGGGGATTTCTGGTTGATGCCTCATCCTCTTGTAGCTCCTTCTCTTATTTAGGTGTAGGTGAAGGAAAATCTTCATACTATGTTATCTGTTTTCCAGGTGGGACTTCTCCTTGAAGATCTGGCTCTACTATAGTTTCATCATGCTCTTCTGCAACCTGTTGTAACCATTTCCAAAAATTGTACCACCAAGATTTAGATATCCACTTGTCAAGTCATAGCCATTTATAATGTTCCATATGGATTAGTAAGAGGTACGGGAGGAAAAATATAGGTTGAAAAATCCATGCATTGGATGAATAGGTGGGGGTGGCACTTGACTAGAACTAACACTACTATTATCACTTGTTTGAGATCCGCCTTGACTAAGCACCTCCAAAATCAAAATAGAATCTTTATAATGATGAATTTAATTATATTCTATCATTTGTAACTATCATCATGGCATTCGGATCAAGGAAACTTGGATTTGTGCAAAACTAGTACCATTTTTCTCTGTTCTGTGCTTTCGGTGGCTAGGAGAGCCAAAATTCTAACCTGTAAGCCACTGAAATCTCTGCTTTTGGTAGCTAAGGACAATTGTGCAAACTGAAATAGCCACTAAAAAGGCAGGATTTCAAAATTGCAGAGATGCATTTCTTTCTACCTCACCATTGTTGGACAACATTGGGCTTATATGTTTTCATATTAGGAATTTCATACATCATCAGACCTCTAATTCAATTAGCACATTTATATGTAGTAACATAATGCCCTTTTCATTGACTTGATCAGATGTTCTATGTGTTGACAGTCCAACTACAACCAAAAGAACAATCAATCCTAGATTGAATCCCTTGCCAACAGCTTGAATAAGTATTATATCCTAGCTAACAAATGAAAATAAGTTTGTCTTAGAAGAGAAATACTCTTTTGCAGATTATTTGATTGAACTTTGCATTCCCCTTTCTCTTCTTTCTGGCGATGATACCTGGAAAATATGATCAGTGTTTGAGTTAATTCAACACTTTGCTTCTGTAGAGTCTAGCAACTACCTTCAAGTTCTTCATGCCTATGTAAAATGCTCATTATTTTTGTTTGAAAAATTTAATAAAAAACCCCAAAACAATCATTATTCGACCATTAAGAAAAAGAGCATGCAAATGCCATTGGACTTCCATGCTCATGGCACCATCCTCTTAATAATTTCAAGAGTGTGATCTGAAACCTGTTGTGGGGTTTCTTTCTCCTTGTTCTCATCATCAAGAGTCAACATACTGGGTTTTAACAAAAGTCCCTCGAACAACACATTGTTCCCTGCCAAGTAGAAAAAAACCTCAGTCCAGACTTTATCTACCACTTAAAGAATTTTATCAATGAAATGGTCTCCATCCAACAGAATCTCTGGCTCCACAATGGGCACAAGGACATTGTCCTGAGAAAGGTTAGCATAGCGTGCAAGTCCCCAGGAAGCTTTTCTTATTTAAGAAAACTGAAAGCAATCTATCTACTCATATGAAGAGCTTATTCATCTGCCTACTCCTACTCTTAACCAATAAAAACATCCTCATCATGTAACATCATACTTACAATAAAGCCATGATAACGTTGAACTATTTACAAAATAACTTTGCATGCAGATAAATTTCAAAGAACACTTCATGTCCTGCAATAGAATTTCAACTTGCATAGCATACTTACAATCATAATTTTCTTTGATTCCAAAGATTGCACAACTGAAGACTTCTGAAGAACATAACTCCATATAAATGACTACCGGATCATAGAAAGAAGCTAACTCTACTTGCTTCTCAATCCTTTCTTCTCCTTTTGATATATGGATTTGCTCATAAAAATGTTTCTACAATTCTGCAAATAACAGTGAGTTGATTTGACTACTAACCCCTTCTCGTTTGATATCTTCTTCATAAATGATACCAGTCTTTTTTTCATGAGATGCTGCAAACAGAAGAGAAGATCTTAAATCTTTAGGAAGATTAAACTCATCATATTTAATGTCTTCTGCAAACATAGGATTGTTGATTTCAACATGATGTTGTTCCTTGATGGACAAAGAAAAAGGCTCATAAAAATGAGATTCGTAGTTGTTTCTCAAGTTAACATCATTTGTTGTAGAAATTTGTTCTTCTTCATCTTCATAATTATAAAAAATTGGAGAAAAAAAAACCTCTGCATCTTGCAAAGAAGAACATATGATCTTCATCTCCTTCTCTTTACTTACAGGTGAGAACATATTGTAGGAAACCTCTTAAAAAATTTCAGTAAATTCTTCTTCTAAAACTATTCCTTCATGCAAATCAAAGGCAACAAGTGCATCAGAGACAAGGCCTAATGCATCTATAGCCATGGAATCCTCATAATTAACTGTATCAAGAGACTTTTCCTCTACAACATAATTTTCATCTTTACAAACAGAATAATGAACTACCTCCTGTAGAACTTGCTTCTCAAATTCATCACAACAATCTTCAAAGAGACTTTCAGCTGGAAATTTATCTTCACAAAACAAATGAAAAGCATCATGAAAACTTTCTAATGAGTGAATAATTAAAGATGGAAGAGATCGGCACCAATCAAGGGTTTCTCCCTTCAATGAATATCTAAAAAGATTAATTTGAACATCCTTGTGTATAAATTCAAGCCGATGAATAAAGTCATGAAAGTACAACAAGTGTTCAACTAGCACCTCCCACTCTTCTCCTTGAAATATGGGAAGATTTTTTTCCCATTCATCTCTACTAGATTCTAGATGAGGGTAACTAGAAATATTTGAGAAATTGCAAAATCCATACCTCTTGTTCATTTCATACCAGTGAAGTCACCAACAAATTTCTGAACAATGGAGTCGCCATTGAATCCGTCCTTCATGGAGTCGATGGATAGATTATTACAACCAAAAATATATCCAGGCTTTGTCTATCATAAAATATGGATCTATGTTGTCTCACAAGGAAGTTGAGCTTCAATCGCCCTTCCCCTAAAACAATGCCAATTTGTTATCACTCTAGGAAACTCTTCTAGGTTGTAGCTCGAAGATGCCTAGTAACTTAACTATTGTCTCAATGCTGAATATATAATTGGATAAAGATGGATAACTAACTCATTGAATCTTACACTCAATACAGTCTAGGTATATTCAACATTACAAGGCCTTCAAGAGCTATTATCAGATAGGTTGTGTATCAAATAGAACAGAATCTAATCACATAAACCAGATCACACGTATATAAAACAATAGGTATGATGGCTCTAGAAACTAGTACAATAGCTTATGATCCTTTGCCAAATAATCAAATAGTGAGATGAAAGTCACCTATGGATTATATGAGCATAGACAGAGAATGGAATTCACTTATAAACATAGACAGATAAGAAAGAAGGAATCTGATAACATCAATGAAAGAAGCTTGCAAGTCTCATATATTAAAGAAAGTATCTCAACACAAAATACAATAATCTAGTATCCAAAATCAAACCCTTAGTATCTAAAATTGATAGGCTTTAAAGCCTTTACAAGAAGTTTCAAATCCTCAAAAGATGGATCTGATAACCTCTTCTCATATCTCAAATTTGAATTTGTGAGGTGGCTGGAAAAGACAAAAATTTATGGAAATATGTTGCTCAACGATTTACCCATATCTCTCAAACAAAAACCATTGTGTAAAAAATGGAAGAGGATTTTGTATATTGGTTTGTTTTGAGAAAAAACCTCTCTCCGTTATTTGAGATTCATTTTCATTTTCTCGAGATCTGCATTTCAAAAACATATGTCAAACAGGGAAATTCTGAGATCCGAAAATTAGGGCTCAGAGATGAATTCGATTCTCCAAATATATGACACCTGTAGTAAAAATGAGAGAGGTTATTGTTATTTAACATGTTATAAACAAACACCTCCTTGCGTTTCTCAAAAAGATTCTTCAATCGCTC
Source organism: Picea glauca (assembly GCA_000966675.3). Lineage (NCBI taxonomy): Eukaryota > Viridiplantae > Streptophyta > Pinopsida > Pinales > Pinaceae > Picea > Picea glauca. The sequence continues at coordinate 11,025 of JZKD02S0718785.1, read as the reverse complement.
AGAATCATTGTTTGAAAATGATGACTCAGCACAGTAAAAACAAACTTTTCTGCACTTTCGGTGGCTTAGAAGCCCTTTTGGAAAGGAGTTTATCCACCGAAACCTGAGTTTTGACTTTTTTGAAGGGAAAACCAAATCAAATTTTTTTCAAACTTTATTACAAACCTAAGGCTCTAAAAAATGAACCTTAAAAAATTAGAAATGTATTTTTCAATGACTTCTTATCACCTAAAATAAACAAATTTGACTGTGTTATTTGAGGAGATAACAGGTTGCGGGACTCAAATTTCGGCAACCTTAGCTGGGACACAGATTTGTGATTATAGTACTTTAATAGAGAACTTAGGAGTTACAGTTGGTCAGTACTTAACCAGTATTCACTTCGTAGATAAAACCCTAATTACAGAGTGGCATGGTATTCACTCAGATCTAACACATCTAAGCACTCAGCATTTGGAAACAGATCATATCTATCATACATTTTCATCATTAAGAACTTATCTATCATATCTTATCCATATAAGAATAAATTATCGCACTACAAATAAATAACATAAACAACACAGCAACCATAATGCACAAAGAAACCATAACACATGATATATGTGGTTCACCCCCAGCTTGGGGCTACGTCCACCAACTCTTCATCTTATTTATTATATTCTATCAATCATATACATGTACAGAGCCATAAGGTCCTACTCCACATAGGACAGGAGATCTGTGCACACCTCACCAAATCCTCCTTCCCCGAGCTAGGTTACATCACAAATCCTTTACACAATATCTTACAGTCACTTGCACTTAGCCTTACAAGTCTCACACAGTATGCGCAAAGCCTTTACAACTATCACTTGCACTTAGCATAACATCACACACATAGCTATAGTGTATTATCACTTAGCATCACACCCAACATGTCACTTAGCATTGCCTAGCTATCTATTTATACATTACAAAAGGGCCTAAACATGGGTAAACCCATGGGTCGACATCCCCATACCCGTTACATAAGCCCAAAACCTAAAAATACCTAAACAAGGGGTCGAGATCTCGCGATCTCTACTTCGAATTGCGCTTCTCCTTTGACAGCCTGTTGAAGTCTTAAAATAGGTCAAACCTGAACAAGGATCTCCAAAAATTGGGCAAGGGCCAATAGGCCCCCAACACTCACATGTGACTCGTCTCAAGTCACTCTGCTCTGGGTAATTATTCCTCAAAATCCTTGAGCCTGGCTGGAGCTACTTTGACCTGTTGTTGGACCAAGGACTCCTACTCAATGAACTCCTGAAGAACTACATCATTCATCGATCCTTCTAAGAATTGTTCGACTGAAGTGACTACTTGTTCCATCTATTCTCCTCGTCCTTCAATCTCTTCTAGCAATTGGTAATCTACATCCTGGACTAGTTGGAGCCTCTAAGTCACTTCCATGACTTTGCTCTGTATGGTGTGAACCTATTGTTGAACAATGTGTTGTTCCCAGGATCATTTAATTCTCTCAACTGCGGACAATAGCTTCAACTGTGCCTGAACTTTTGTTGCTTGTTGATTTTCCTCCTAGAGTTGTGACTCCAGTGCCTTCAATTCAAGATCCTCAGTGAGACTCTCATAAGTCTGGGCACTATGATCACTTAGCTATTTACATTCCATGGAAAAATCCTTGATTCTCTCAAATGCGCTCCGAGCAGTTGCATGTATTTGATCTCGCACATCCTGGAGATTGCTTGGCACTGTTTGTAGCTCTAGATATTGTATTCTCTATTGAAGTTGTTGAATGGATTCAGCAAGCCTTTCCACTTGATGCTCCACTGGGTCTTACTCCTTTTTCTTTAATCTCGTCACAGATCGAAGTGCTATGTTGACTGCTTCTTTTACTCCAACCTACTCCATGAGAAACTGTTCTTTCTCATGCTATATTTGCACCTTTTCCTCTTCAAAATTTGCTTGGAGGGCATCCAACCTTCTCCTGTTGTGCAACCCTAGATTTCTCTATTACTTCCTCTTGTGCTTGATTTAGGGCCACTTTGGCTTGTTTCATTTCTTCCTATGCATGACGAAGGCGAGATTTGGTCGCATCATCTAGTATGTGAAGTTGGGTAGGCTCATCTCCCAACTCTGGTTCTTTTGATGGTGGGAGCGCAGTGGACACTACACGGATGGAGTGAAGGGCATGTTGTACCCCTTGTAGTTCTTCTTCAATCCTTTCATACATGGTCTCTTGCTTGGCTTCATTTTTCTACAAAATATCTTTCGAGGCATTTGATACGACTGCGATGATGAAGTCGAAGTCATCGAGCGTGAGAACAATCTATAGCTTAGTCTTACTAGCTCTAGATTTCTTTCATGACGTGGGTTTCATGGGATAAACCTTTCTTTTCTTCGATGGAACATCCTCATCAACGGGATCCCTAGCCGGTGTTACTTCGTCAAGCTTCTACTGATCTTCTTTTCCATTGGTCTCTTCATTGTCTACTTCATCATCACATCCTCCTTTAGGTGAGTCTGAAGCCATTTCTTCTGATGCACTACTTATATGTTGGACTTCTTCTTTCTTGTTTCTTCTGCTAGTTCCAGGTGTATCATGCCCTTCACGAGTGATCACCAGGCTTTCGATTAGTTCAGAATCAAATAGTTCTACGGGGTCAACATGGATAAGGATCTTTGTAGGCCACTCCTTATTTATTTCTTCTAGGTCCTCCTCTATGAGTTTGAAATAACTCTGTAGTACTTCTTTATGTTCATCTCCACGCGTAATGATGTAGATAAAAAATTTGTCTGCGTGGAACTTCACAAATGGCCTGAACCTGTGCAGGGTGTTCAACATTATATGAGGGACAACCTCAATAGCCCTCTTTAACTGCAGGTAGTAGGTGTGGAACACCGTGTTTGATTACCATTTTTTTACCATATCGCTTGAATACCATAGTGAAGTGAACTTCATGGCTAAGGGTTTAGATGGCTCTAGTTTAGGGAAGGTCGCACCTTTCGATATCTCCCAAGCTATGAGCGCGATGAGGATTAGCAGCCAACTAAAATGGAACTCATATCCCTAATCTTAAGCTTCGCGATAGTCTTGGTATAACTGGTTCACTAAGAATTTCTCCCAATTCATCTGTATCCCCTCCACGCATTTTCCATTGAGATCAACAACAAATCCTGTGACTTGTGTGGGTCTATTCTTCTAGACTAGCTTACCAGCAATCAATTGGAAAGCAAGGTGCACTGCACCATTCTATATGGAGGCTACCTTGTAGCCTCTCTTTCCCTTATCTGCATCTTCATATGTATCTTTAATATTCTGTGCTAGGGTGCAGTCTACAACCTTCCCTGGGTAAGAGTCTTGCAGGTCTAGTCCCTGCATGCTCAATCTGATGATCCGATGGATCAACACCAAATTGACGGTGATGTGCCTGTCTAGCCATAAATAACCACCATGGAATCTCAACAACATGAGCATAACTCACGCATTAACCTCCTGGTGCCTTCCAAAATGTGGTATTTTCATCACATTCAGGATGGTGGACTGGGCGAGGTCCATATTCCATGGTTGGGGGATTATCCTCAACTTCTTCTCCTTTGTCCTCGTCAAATACCAGTGAGGAGAGAGAATGTTGAAGTTCTTGTGATCCATTAGGTTAAATTCATTGATCTTTAGTGTCATGATCTTATCCAACTAAGGATTTCCTGTGTGTATCCCCTTCGGGAGGTACGCAGTGACCAAGGTGTAGTCGAAGTCCCTGGGGACACTATCATGATTCATCGCACCGGCTACAGGCGGAATGTAGTTTGGAAACATAGTTTGGATTAAATTTGTGTTTTCCATGTCATCTCGATGCTTGGTTATTTTCTTATCTGCAGCTCAGGATGGTCCAGATCCACGAGAAGTCGACGAGGAGGTCGATGAAGATTGAACTCCTGTGGACATCACTTTCTCTTCCATTAGATCAATTAAAACTTCCTCTACTGACTTCTCCACAACATTGAACTTGTCCAACATGCACGCTCGAGATCGGATATCTTAGGCTGATGAAAAATTTCTTAATGCGATAGAATGGATGGAAAGGTCTCAATAAGCTCATCACAGTAACAATGAGTTCTCTTGTTAGCTTAGATATAATTCACGAAAGTGTGCTTGATGCAAAAATCGACAAGATAAGTAGACAACGATGTAACAGATCCTTTCAATGGACAAGAAGCCTTCATCAATGTAGCTATGTCTGTTATGGCATGGTCCCAATAGTCTGATGGCAAGATTTTTGATCATAACTGTTGTTCTAACTGTTCAGGAATGTCATGTTAGAATATAGAATAATGTGTGCTCGTTTTACCATTGATGATACCCTTGTCACCCAACCATAGGCCGAAGCCACCCTCCGAGCACCTTAACCTTGACTGAGAATTACTCTGGAAGCAAACCCTAGGCTAGATAGCCAAAAAAGGTGTGGTGCATCTTCCTCCAAGGATAGCGCACCAACAATAGTTGATCAGATAGTCCAAACCCTAGCCAAGAGATAGCCCAAGACAACACTGAAATTGCTAGGTGCGGCAACTGCACCTGCAGCTCTCCTCCACACGTGCACACCAAATTGGTAACTGCAGTGCGACCAGTTGTTGTCTGCAATTCTGAGATGTGTCAAATGAGAACTAGCACCCTGTATTTATAGTGTTTCTGCCAGATTTGTTGGGGACGACTTCTCCTTCTAGATATGTGTTTGTTCAGTATATTATTATTATTTTTGGTCGACTTCTTCTCTTGGAGGCTAATGACCTAATATTAATTATCTTCTTGAGACGACAAGACTTCTATGGTTATTATCCAACTCTTTAGGGTTTTCTCTTGCTTTTCAGAGTCTTCTATTCTCGTCAGGTTTACACATGGAGGTAAATACTCCCACAGCTACCATAATATTAACACTCCCTCCAAGTTAGGGAGGTATTACAGGTAATGGTCTTGAGCAGAAAAAAACATACCATTTACCTAGTAGCATCAATATAGTTGTCTAGACTATATCATGACTAGATCATGAGCATCACCATCACCATCAACTACATCATCTCTCGAAACAATACTTCATCTGAGTAATTAAACATGATGTTGGATAAGTCACTCACACCATAGAGTGATACAAGAGTAATTATTATAATATAGAAGAGTAAATGCTCTTGAACTATTTTCCATCTGGAAAATCTATGTTCATCATTCATCTGGATGCTGATTATCTCCAATAAACTGTTGATAGTCTTCAAGGCAATTAGAAAACAGATAGAACAAAACTGCGTCTATTCATAGTAGTACATAACTACAATCCAGTGCTACACTACCACACCAAATAACACACAAGTACTTGATCAGCTACGTATAGTCACGAACAATGGGACATATCCACCACAATAGTCTTCATCTACTATCATATAGTCTTCATAACAAACATCTGATAGAAACCTACACAGAAACAATGTTAGGATATAAACTGAATCATATGGGCCAATATTTCACTCACATCTGTGAGCTCTGAAAGAATATCTACCTTAGAGTAGAATAATGAGATATCTGGACTATTCTTCTCAAGCAAGGAAGAATAATTGTCCTGTCTTCTCAACCTGTACCATTCCCCACCCTGGGCCATTCTTCCTACACTAATCAAAGTGCACCCTGGAGAGAATGTATAACCCTAATGAATGTTGAGCCTGGACCATTCCCTACCCTGGTCCATTCCTCCTACACTAATCAAAGTGCACCCTGGAGAGAATGTATAAACCCTAAGGAATGTATGTCCTTGATTGCTGAGCCTGGACCATTCCTCCTACACTAATCAAAGTGCACCCTGGAGAGAATGTATAAACCCTAAGGAATGAATGTCCAAACCATTTCTTCTATTAACCAAAAGAGGAAAATATTGTCCTGTACCAACCTCCAAAACAGATCATTCCTCATGTTAACCACAATGAGAAATCATTGTTCGGTGAGGTGGGCCAGTCTTCTTGAATAACCCTCAAGAAGAGAGACTTCCCTAGAGCACTCCCCATGCTAACCACAATGGAAATTCATTGTCTATGATACATCAACAATCATACTACTTCCCATGTTCACCACAATGGGAAGTGATTGTCCGTCAGAAATCTCAATCCACTTCCTAAACAGGAAAGCATCTATCCAAGATGGACTATTTTTCAATCCTGAAAACGAATGTCTTCAATAATGCTTTCAGTGCTCCCTCCTAACTTGGAGAGTCATTTATTCTTTTTTCAATAAGAAGGAAGTTGTTTCCATGAGCTCTAGCTTGAGTACGCAAACTCTTTCATCTTGGATAGAAGCTTTACCAAAATGTCTGCTTATCTGCTCATATGTGGAGATATGTATTGGAAAATCATTTTCTCCTTTCTGGACTTCATCATTGATAATGTAATGCTTGATTTCAAATGTACTTTAGTCT
>JZKD02S0718774.1:0-15076 GCA_000966675.3 Picea glauca | reverse complement strand
GGGCTTGGTGAAGTTCTTATGCAAGATAACCGTGTGTTGAGTTATAAGTCTAGGAAACTAAAAGAACATGAAAAGAACTTTGTCACTCACAACCTAGAACTTGCAACTATAATTCCTGCATTGAAAATGTGGCATCATTACTTGATGGACATGAAATTTGTATGGATGATAGATCATTGTAGGTTGAAGTACCTATTTGATTAGCCACACTTAAATGCCAGACAGGCTCAATGGTTAGCTTTTACCAATGAATAAAAGGAAAAGAGAACAAAATAGTTGATGCACCCAACATAACCATGCAAGTGATACATATGGCAACCATCAGTACTTGTGAATCCAACCTAAAGATTAGAATAAAAGAAGCCTTGCATGATGATGGACACTTCATTCAAATTAGAAACGGTTTGCATCAAGAAACACCTGAACAGAAATGTGATGGTTACTAGATGATTAAAGATGGATTGTTGATCTACAAAGATAGACTATTAATTCTTAATTTAATAGAGTTGAAAAAACTCATTATGAATGAAATACACAAGAAACCATACTTAGAACACCTAGGCTACCAAAAGATGATTGTTGCAACAAGGAAAAGATATTATTGGCCTGGAATGAAAAAGAATATTGCATAATACATTGCAAGATGCATTGAACGATCACAAGTCAAATATAAACACCAACCTCCAATAGATTTGTTACAATCCTTGCCTTTCTAGGACAATGAAACATCATGATGGTATCATGGTTGTGGTTGAAAATTTGAGTAAGGCTACTCACTTTGTTCCCATAAAATCTACACACAAAGTAGCCAACATCGTAAAAATATCTACAATGGAAATTTCCAGGTTGCATGGGATGCTTACAACAATTATATCTAACACATATTTAAAATTTACATCAAAATTTTGGAAATGATTGTTTGAAGGATTGGGTACACAATTAAGCTTTAACACTACAATAATCCAAAAATAGTGATCCAAAGGGATCCAAGAAGGCAAAAGATTCAAAGTTCTCGGATTCGGACGAAATCAACGCCATCACGTAGGGCTCGTTGTGTCGATTCTGACAGTATATTATTTTTCGAAAATGGACTCTGTATGCGAAAGTTATCGCGATCTGAATTTTTTCCCAAACATGCAAAAAAAGTCAAAGTCAACAGTCTGTACTGCTGACGTCAGCACCACGTCATCATGACATGGCACATGACATCAACATGATGTCAACATGCTAACATGGAAGCACCAGAGCGTGACACATGTCAAGCATTTTTGGCATTTTCAGGGCTAAGTTGGCACTGTACGAAATTGACACGTGGATTGTACGGACATTGACGTGGCAGTCTGTACGATGATGTGGCCCACTAACAGGTTGATGCATGGTAGTGACGTGGAAGACGATGCTGATTATGCAGGCAGATAGGGCAGTGACATGGCGTACAACAAGCTGACTTGACTAGGTGACTATGTGTACAGGGTCAATCCAGAGGCAACACATGGCCCAATCACAGGGCACCACGTGGAACCCCAGATTAGGTCAATAAGGCATGGCTCAAAATTTGTTGGACTCAGGTGGTTTCGAACCATGAACCTCTTTCACGGCAAAGTCTCCACATTAACCGACAAACCGATCGGGCTACTGGCTCGGTTGTTCATCCGAATGGAAATAAACTTATTTATTTGCAAAGTTCGAGGGATTTCATGCCAAAAAGGTCGTCGAGAGAATCGAACCTATGACCTATCCTTCAGCCTAACACTCCAACAGATTTATGCTAACGAACATGGTGGAGGGGCGTGTCTTGTTAAGCCCACCTCCACAATCCCTTTTGTTATGAGTTATCGCAAGGTTTGGGGGTAAGTGCTCGGTCAGCGGGCCTAGGCCACTNTAAATCTGGAGCCATCCCCAACACCTGCACATAACTCGAACCAGAAGATCTTCTCTTGACAACTACTCTAAACCCTGAGCTCCTAGGAGAATTGACTCCACCCTGAGCATCGGTTCGATCACACTAGTTGACCCTCCTGGCAATGCTCAGAAGAGACTCCCTCTATTCTCTCAAAAAGCAAGACTGAATACTTGGTCCCACTGCAGTCTCATGAGCCTCTTGCTCCTCATCCGACGTTGAATCATATTCTGAAGGTTGTCCTCACAACATGTACTACCTGTCCACCCGATCACCAATCAGTTGTGGTTCAACCAGGTCCACTCCCTTCCTATAGATAAATACATGTCCTCTCTTGAACAATGTATAATATCCATCATTCTCCAAGGCTGAGGCTGAGAGAAAGTTAACCCTCAACCTTGGAACAAAGAGAACTCCATCAAGCTCTAGGTATCTCCCATGCTCGAGTCAAAATTAACCCTTCCAACTCCACGTACAGCTCATGCCATACCACCTTCACTCTCCACCAGTCAGTCAAGACCTATCTTTGTGATAATAAGGAATGCTCGCCATATTATCGTCATGTGACAAGAGGGTCCATTGTCAACAATCCATTTGAAATCAACCCCAAATCCTCCACTACCGACATTGGATACTAGAGTAAGCAAAGAAAATTCCTTATCAAACTTGAAGGAAAAGTCCTCCATGGCTATTGTAGTAGTCGTCTCAGGCCCCTCCCATTCCTTCCTCTTATTCTCCTTATTCTCAGGACATTGAGAAGCAAGGTGCCCCAACTGGATACAACAGTAACATCTTACTTTACTCAAGTCCCACCCGGAATTTCCTTTCTTCTTACTCTTTGCAGCAAGAGCAACATTCTCCTTGGCTCTGTCTTCCTTCTGACCACTGCTATGAGACCCCATCTGGATTTCCTCCTGAGTGAAGTCATCCCACAACCTGCTCCAATTTGGAAAATTTTCTCGACCCACCGCACACTTCACAAAGACATCCCATTCCTTTGTGAAGCCTTTCAAGGCTATCCTCCTTAACTCGACTTCTGAGATGATCTCTCCCACTACAGCTAACTCATCCTTAACTTGAGCTAGCCGGGTAAGATAGGATGCAACATCCTCACCCTTAGCCATCTTCGAGTCATGCAACTTATCTTTCAAGGCCATCTTCCGGTTAGCATTCTTAGCCTCAAATAAATTCTTCAAAGTTTCCCACATCTCATAAGTTGTCTTCTTCTCACACATATGTGGAATGAGTGGGTCCTTCACACTATCCAAAATGATCCTCTGAGCTTTGGGCTCCTTTACTTCATGCAAATCTAAAGCAACAGGATCTGTTGTGGGAGTCACAACAACATAACTGACATAGTTCCAAATCTTGTTCTCCTTAAGAACAACTGACATCCGGACCTTCCATTGCAAATAGTTGGAAATGCCATCCAACCAATCTTCAATTCTAATGCATGCATCCATATTCCATGTCACTATTCAAAGGAAAACAAATGACAAATTTCCCCCTTCAAACTTGCCCAAAAATCTCATTGCTTACTGTCACCCAGAGCCCAAGCTCTGATACCATGTAAAAATTTAAAATGACAAAATCAACGTATAATAAATTATGTCATACACTTAACAACTTAGAGATATCTGTCTTAAATGAACTCTGAAATGTATAACCACACTCAGAAAATACCATAAGCAAAAATACACATTGCCAAGCACTTTATCAGCGGAATAAACACAATGAACAACAATCATTCAACTCGTAAATACTCATAAATTTAGGAAATGCCAGGGAAAACCCAATGAGAGAGAGAGATTTATATAGCTTCAAGAAAGTACATATCATCAACAACAATACAATTTCCAGCAAGAGAAATCCACCTACAATACACACAAACTGCCCCCACAAAATTCTGCCTTGGAAAACATGTCAAATCTGTACTACTGTACAACCTGCCCAGAAATCAACACCTTGGAAAAAGTACCCACATTTTGCTGTACGACCCCGCTGCAACAAGAAAAACCCTCCAAAATAGCCTCGAAATCGTGCCACATGTTAGTATCCATATATTAAATTTTCTCCTTGTTACATGAATGGGGTTATTCCTGTAGCACCGAGAAGTGTTGTTCCTGAGCACCGATATTGCATATGCCAGAAATAGTGTTGAGCTTTTAACTTGCCTCGTTGGAGAGAGCAAAATTTATTGGCCAGGAGCCAATCTCCAACACCTGCAATCAACACACAAACGAGTTTATGCACCATCAGGGATATTTTTACCGTGATCTTAAACCAGAAAATCTACTAGTGACTAAAGATGTTATTAAAATTGTTGATCTTGGTCTTGCTCGTGAGGTTTGCTCAGCACCCCCATATACAAAATATGTCTCAACAAGGTGGTATCGTGCTCCTGAAGTACTGCTTCAATCACCATATTATAATACTGCCACTGATATGTGGGCAATGGGGGCCATAATGTCAGAACTCTTCACCTTGCAATCCATGTTTCCTAGTTCTAGCAAAGTAGATGAGATTTACAAGATCTGTAGTGCCATTGGCACTCCTAATCATCAAACATGGACTGAAGGGCTGAGACTTGCAACATCTATGAATTACCAGGATAATACCATTGATCCATATGCCTTTATGAACGAGCGATGTCCATCTTTACCTCCTGTCTATAATAGGCCTCCACGTCGCAAGGTTTTGTTGGCAGAGCTTGTATCTTGTTTCGATTGCACATACATGATGAGGATATAAAAAATTCAGGGTGTCTCAGATGACACATCATTACAGTAAGAGGAAAACCCCAATTGTTTGATGATGGCAGAGGTCCAGAGTCCCTACGAATAGTCTGAAAACAATACCATTGGAGGCTCTGAATCCACCAAGGTCAAGGTCAAAATCGTTCAGCGGATTAATCATGAAGGAGAAGTTAATAAGGCATGCATAATTCATCAGTTATTGCTACCAAGCCAGACAGCTCAAATGTTTATGTGTTTGTGAAATCGCCACCTATTACAGCAAACACACACATAATGCTTAAGCCTGAGTCCAATTGTTAAGTATTAAGAAAGCAAATGTTACAAGAAAGCGCCCAAATTCCAAGTATTAACCTTGATGGCATCTATTACTGACATCACCCAAGTGCCCGATCAGTTTTCAAAGTGAGCCACAAAATTCCATCATCGCCAGTTATGGAAAAATGCAAGTCTACAGTTTGAAATTGCCAGCAACGTTTTGGCATCAATGAACATCGACCCATCCTGGGCGCTTTGAAATTTTCTTTCGTATAGCACAGATCTTCGGGAAATCTTCTAATCTAGGCAAATGATCAATCTAATAAGTTTTAGATTCGTTTTTTCATCAAATCTTCTAACAATTGAATGATTCAAGATTGAAGGTATTAGTTCCCAATTTGAAAAAAGGAGATCAATTGTATTCGGGATTTCCAGGTAGCATTTCAATCATTTCCATATTCTTATCATTGGGATAAAACAAACTTCTAGATTCCTAGGTTCTAAGCCAGTGGCAATTGACATATGATACTTGGCAGCAGTAAGAGGGTGATTTCCAATCCAAGAATATCATCTTATAATCTCCAATCTTCCTCAAATTGGTCAAAGATATTTTAGATTGTGAGTTTTTGGGCCACAAATATTATAACCCCAACACAGTGAGATTCTTCATTGGCAATCATTCGACCCATTCAATGAACATGTGGCAAAGTATCAATTAAAGGTAGTTAATTTCAAAATTTAAAGGAAGATTGGCTCCAGATTTATGGGCATAAAGTTAGCAATCAATTGGAGAAAATCCATATTCAATTTCATCTTCTTTATGATTTGGATTGTTTTTCATTCCTAAAGATATGTAATAGCTAGGAGATTAGAAATTGAATGAGGATGTAATAGAATAGGAGGGGGGGAAGAGACTCGAGAGGGTAAGGCCTGATAAAATTTGATTAATCAACCTCTGTATGAGCATTGTAAGCCTATGGGCAGTCTTACTAAGCATTCATTTCTTACATTGAACATCCCTGTAAGTTGTGTTATCAGATTGTGATTTCTATGTTTTCCATTCTATTTTTCCCTCTTGCTTGAACGTGTTACAACCATTGAGAATCAATGACTTTCCATAAACAATAGATTCTTGAGCAGCAAGATTTGTTGTGATCTGCCTGTTGTTTGTCTGCTTTGTTCAAGTACCTGTCAAATCCAATTTGCAGAGAGAATCTCTGTTTGGTGGATGTTCTACTATTTGTCACATTCTCCATTCTTCTAACCATCATCATATAAGTATTTTGTCTGATATGCAGTTTACTGGCCTTCAATCTAACAGAGTGTTTACTTGACTCCATGCCCAATGGTGATTCACTAACTTGCATTTTAGCTTATTCCTTTATTCTTTCTCTTTCACTTTATCGGATCCACCTTCTTTCAAAACCCGAACACATCCTTATTTATAAAATCATAGCAATAACTGAAGATGTGTTAGGCTTGACCCTTTTGGCGTCTTTGTCGGGGACGAAGCAACGAATAAATCTTCCCTTGGAGAACGACAACGATCAGATCCGCTTCTTGATGATGAACAGGAAGAGGACCTGTGCTTGAATGCACATCTTTCACCATGGCGACTCCATTGTTCCGAGATTAATACACGACTCCACTAGATCCAAGCATGGAAGCCTTTTTGGCTCAAAGGTTTTCTTTTTGTGATTTTTCAGATGTCATTGGTTTTCCAAACCCAATTCTTAGCAGTGCTGAATGGGAAGGTACCCTTCCTACATAAAGGCGGAGATTGGGAGGTTTCGGCTGAGCATATGCTGGATTTTCATGAGTTTATTCATGAATGTTANTAAATCTGGAGCCATCCCCAACACCTGCACATAACTCGAACCAGAAGATCTTCTCTTGACAACTACTCTAAACCCTGAGCTCCTAGGAGAATTGACTCCACCCTGAGCATCGGTTCGATCACACTAGTTGACCCTCCTGGCAATGCTCAGAAGAGACTCCCTCTATTCTCTCAAAAAGCAAGACTGAATACTTGGTCCCACTGCAGTCTCATGAGCCTCTTGCTCCTCATCCGACGTTGAATCATATTCTGAAGGTTGTCCTCACAACATGTACTACCTGTCCACCCGATCACCAATCAGTTGTGGTTCAACCAGGTCCACTCCCTTCCTATAGATAAATACATGTCCTCTCTTGAACAATGTATAATATCCATCATTCTCCAAGGCTGAGGCTGAGAGAAAGTTAACCCTCAACCTTGGAACAAAGAGAACTCCATCAAGCTCTAGGTATCTCCCATGCTCGAGTCAAAATTAACCCTTCCAACTCCACGTACAGCTCATGCCATACCACCTTCACTCTCCACCAGTCAGTCAAGACCTATCTTTGTGATAATAAGGAATGCTCGCCATATTATCGTCATGTGACAAGAGGGTCCATTGTCAACAATCCATTTGAAATCAACCCCAAATCCTCCACTACCGACATTGGATACTAGAGTAAGCAAAGAAAATTCCTTATCAAACTTGAAGGAAAAGTCCTCCATGGCTATTGTAGTAGTCGTCTCAGGCCCCTCCCATTCCTTCCTCTTATTCTCCTTATTCTCAGGACATTGAGAAGCAAGGTGCCCCAACTGGATACAACAGTAACATCTTACTTTACTCAAGTCCCACCCGGAATTTCCTTTCTTCTTACTCTTTGCAGCAAGAGCAACATTCTCCTTGGCTCTGTCTTCCTTCTGACCACTGCTATGAGACCCCATCTGGATTTCCTCCTGAGTGAAGTCATCCCACAACCTGCTCCAATTTGGAAAATTTTCTCGACCCACCGCACACTTCACAAAGACATCCCATTCCTTTGTGAAGCCTTTCAAGGCTATCCTCCTTAACTCGACTTCTGAGATGATCTCTCCCACTACAGCTAACTCATCCTTAACTTGAGCTAGCCGGGTAAGATAGGATGCAACATCCTCACCCTTAGCCATCTTCGAGTCATGCAACTTATCTTTCAAGGCCATCTTCCGGTTAGCATTCTTAGCCTCAAATAAATTCTTCAAAGTTTCCCACATCTCATAAGTTGTCTTCTTCTCACACATATGTGGAATGAGTGGGTCCTTCACACTATCCAAAATGATCCTCTGAGCTTTGGGCTCCTTTACTTCATGCAAATCTAAAGCAACAGGATCTGTTGTGGGAGTCACAACAACATAACTGACATAGTTCCAAATCTTGTTCTCCTTAAGAACAACTGACATCCGGACCTTCCATTGCAAATAGTTGGAAATGCCATCCAACCAATCTTCAATTCTAATGCATGCATCCATATTCCATGTCACTATTCAAAGGAAAACAAATGACAAATTTCCCCCTTCAAACTTGCCCAAAAATCTCATTGCTTACTGTCACCCAGAGCCCAAGCTCTGATACCATGTAAAAATTTAAAATGACAAAATCAACGTATAATAAATTATGTCATACACTTAACAACTTAGAGATATCTGTCTTAAATGAACTCTGAAATGTATAACCACACTCAGAAAATACCATAAGCAAAAATACACATTGCCAAGCACTTTATCAGCGGAATAAACACAATGAACAACAATCATTCAACTCGTAAATACTCATAAATTTAGGAAATGCCAGGGAAAACCCAATGAGAGAGAGAGATTTATATAGCTTCAAGAAAGTACATATCATCAACAACAATACAATTTCCAGCAAGAGAAATCCACCTACAATACACACAAACTGCCCCCACAAAATTCTGCCTTGGAAAACATGTCAAATCTGTACTACTGTACAACCTGCCCAGAAATCAACACCTTGGAAAAAGTACCCACATTTTGCTGTACGACCCCGCTGCAACAAGAAAAACCCTCCAAAATAGCCTCGAAATCGTGCCACATGTTAGTATCCATATATTAAATTTTCTCCTTGTTACATGAATGGGGTTATTCCTGTAGCACCGAGAAGTGTTGTTCCTGAGCACCGATATTGCATATGCCAGAAATAGTGTTGAGCTTTTAACTTGCCTCGTTGGAGAGAGCAAAATTTATTGGCCAGGAGCCAATCTCCAACACCTGCAATCAACACACAAACGAGTTTATGCACCATCAGGGATATTTTTACCGTGATCTTAAACCAGAAAATCTACTAGTGACTAAAGATGTTATTAAAATTGTTGATCTTGGTCTTGCTCGTGAGGTTTGCTCAGCACCCCCATATACAAAATATGTCTCAACAAGGTGGTATCGTGCTCCTGAAGTACTGCTTCAATCACCATATTATAATACTGCCACTGATATGTGGGCAATGGGGGCCATAATGTCAGAACTCTTCACCTTGCAATCCATGTTTCCTAGTTCTAGCAAAGTAGATGAGATTTACAAGATCTGTAGTGCCATTGGCACTCCTAATCATCAAACATGGACTGAAGGGCTGAGACTTGCAACATCTATGAATTACCAGGATAATACCATTGATCCATATGCCTTTATGAACGAGCGATGTCCATCTTTACCTCCTGTCTATAATAGGCCTCCACGTCGCAAGGTTTTGTTGGCAGAGCTTGTATCTTGTTTCGATTGCACATACATGATGAGGATATAAAAAATTCAGGGTGTCTCAGATGACACATCATTACAGTAAGAGGAAAACCCCAATTGTTTGATGATGGCAGAGGTCCAGAGTCCCTACGAATAGTCTGAAAACAATACCATTGGAGGCTCTGAATCCACCAAGGTCAAGGTCAAAATCGTTCAGCGGATTAATCATGAAGGAGAAGTTAATAAGGCATGCATAATTCATCAGTTATTGCTACCAAGCCAGACAGCTCAAATGTTTATGTGTTTGTGAAATCGCCACCTATTACAGCAAACACACACATAATGCTTAAGCCTGAGTCCAATTGTTAAGTATTAAGAAAGCAAATGTTACAAGAAAGCGCCCAAATTCCAAGTATTAACCTTGATGGCATCTATTACTGACATCACCCAAGTGCCCGATCAGTTTTCAAAGTGAGCCACAAAATTCCATCATCGCCAGTTATGGAAAAATGCAAGTCTACAGTTTGAAATTGCCAGCAACGTTTTGGCATCAATGAACATCGACCCATCCTGGGCGCTTTGAAATTTTCTTTCGTATAGCACAGATCTTCGGGAAATCTTCTAATCTAGGCAAATGATCAATCTAATAAGTTTTAGATTCGTTTTTTCATCAAATCTTCTAACAATTGAATGATTCAAGATTGAAGGTATTAGTTCCCAATTTGAAAAAAGGAGATCAATTGTATTCGGGATTTCCAGGTAGCATTTCAATCATTTCCATATTCTTATCATTGGGATAAAACAAACTTCTAGATTCCTAGGTTCTAAGCCAGTGGCAATTGACATATGATACTTGGCAGCAGTAAGAGGGTGATTTCCAATCCAAGAATATCATCTTATAATCTCCAATCTTCCTCAAATTGGTCAAAGATATTTTAGATTGTGAGTTTTTGGGCCACAAATATTATAACCCCAACACAGTGAGATTCTTCATTGGCAATCATTCGACCCATTCAATGAACATGTGGCAAAGTATCAATTAAAGGTAGTTAATTTCAAAATTTAAAGGAAGATTGGCTCCAGATTTATGGGCATAAAGTTAGCAATCAATTGGAGAAAATCCATATTCAATTTCATCTTCTTTATGATTTGGATTGTTTTTCATTCCTAAAGATATGTAATAGCTAGGAGATTAGAAATTGAATGAGGATGTAATAGAATAGGAGGGGGGGAAGAGACCCGAGAGGGTAAGGCCTGATAAAATTTGATTAATCAACCTCTGTATGAGCATTGTAAGCCTATGGGCAATCTTACTAAGCATTCATTTCTTACATTGAACATCCCTGTAAGTTGTGTTATCAGATTGTGATTTCTTTGTTTTCCATTCTATTTTTCCCTCTTGCTTGAACGTGTTACAACCATTGAGAATCAATGACTGTCCATAAACAATAGATTCTTGAGCAGCAAGATTTGTTGTGATCTGCCTGTTGTTTGTCTGCTTTGTTCAAGTACCTGTCAAATCCAATTTGCAGAGAGAATCTTTGTTTGGTGGATGTTCTACTATTTGTCACATTCTCCATTCTTCTAACCATCATCATATAAGTATTTTGTCTGATATGCAGTTTACTGGCCTTCAATCTAACAGAGTGTTTACTTGACTCCATGCCCAATGGTGATTCACTARCTTGCATTTTAGCTTATTCCTTTATTCTTTCTCTTTCACTTTATCGGATCCACCTTCTTTCAAAACCCGAACACATCCTTATTTATAAAATCATAGCAATAACTGAAGATGTGTTAGGCTTGACCCTTTTGGCGTCTTTGTCGGGGACGAAGCAACGAATAAATCTTCCCTTGGAGAACGACAACGATCAGATCCGCTTCTTGATGATGAACAGGAAGAGGACCTGTGCTTGAATGCACATCTTTCACCATGGCGACTCCATTGTTCCGAGATTAATACACGACTCCACTAGATCCAAGCATGGAAGCCTTTTTGGCTCAAAGGTTTTCTTTTTGTGATTTTTCAGATGTCATTGGTTTTCCAAACCCAATTCTTAGCAGTGCTGAATGGGAAGGTACCCTTCCTACATAAAGGCGGAGATTGGGAGGTTTCGGCTGAGCATATGCTGGATTTTCATGAGTTTATTCATGAATGTTAKATTGTGCATGAGGATGTCAAGATCAAGCTTTTCAGATACTCATTGAAGGGAGTAGCCCTCAACTGGTGTAGATCTCTTCCAGCTTCAAGTATTAATTTATTGGCAAGTTTTCATAMTGCTTTCAATTTATTTTGTAAAGAATATTTTTCAACTGAAATTMTTTTTCAAAATTGTTGTGATGAATTTGATAAGCATATTCAGTAGAAAGCAAATGTTTCTTCTGATTGCAAGAATGAAAATCATGTTGTTGAGGAAGATTTTTCAGATCTAATTGATAATAGGAAAGATGTCTGCATAGTTTTRGATGCATTAGATTTTGTTTCTGATGCACCTGTTGTCTTAKATCTGAATGAAAAAATAGTTGAAGAAGAGGTATTTCCTCAACTCCTTCAAGTGGATTCCTATGATATGTTGTTACATGTGATCAAGGAGGAAAATCAAGAGGCTGCTCATCAAGAATAGATATATGAGGCAGCATATGGCAATGTTAGATTTGATCAACAAGTTTATGAAAACATTAAGCCCATTTGTCATGTACAGTCAGAACCAGTTTATGGCAGCCATCTATCAGAAGGGGAAGCAAAGTTTGAGCTGCAAGCAGAGGTAAACCTGTTTGGTTGTTCATCTATTTCTTTCTTCTATGATCTGGTATCTGTTTATATGGAATCATATTTCTCAGAAGATTTCAGTCTTGCTATTTTCGGAATTAAAGCAGATGATGATTGTAAGTATATGCTGCAAGTTGAAATTCTGTTGCAAGTTATGAATTCCTCTCTGATTTCTATCTGCATTGAAAGAGATTTGGTAAATGGTTTGATGTTATCATGGCTTCATTGGAAGCATGATTTCACTTGATCAAGTGACAGTATTATTGGTTAGAAGTAGGGTAGGCAATAAGCTTTCTTCTGAAGCATTTGTTTTTGCAGTTTGCATAGTGTAATTAGTTTGCAGTAGAAAGTTTGGTTTCAACATTTTGTTAGAGTTTGAATAAGTTGCAGAAGATTGGGCTTGATTTGAAATGCTATTGACTGACTCCACTAGCCCAATGGACTAGGCACAACACAAAAGAATGTGAATATTTGCAGAGACAAAAGTTAGCAGGTTGTGTTGCACGGATGCACAGAGGAAAAGGCATAGTGGTCTACTTGTTCTTGATGCCTCACGGGCAGAGCATCATCCCCAGAAGGAGCCAATGTTAGTATCCATATATTAAATTTTCTCCTTGTTGCAGGAATGGGGTTATTCCCGTAGCACCGAGAAGTGTTGTTCCTGAGCACCGATATTGCATATGCTAGAAATAGTGCTGATATTTTAACTTGCCTCGTTGGAGAGAGAAAAATTTATTGGCCGACAACCAATCTCCATCACCTGCAATGAACACACAAACGAGTTTACACACCATCAAGGATATTTTTACCATGATCTTAAAACAAAAAATCTACTGGTGAATAAACATGTTATTAAAATTGTTGATCTTGGTCTTGCTCGTGAGGTTTGCTCAACACTCCCATATACAAAATATGTCTCAACAAGGTGGTATCATGCTYCTTAAGTACTGCTTCAATCACCATATTATAATAKTGCCACTTATATGTGGGCGATGGGGGCCATAATGTCAGAACTCTTCACTTTGCAACCCCTGTTTCCTGGTTCTAGCGAAGTAGATGAGATTTACAAGATCTACAGTGCMAGTGGCAYTCCTGATCATCAAACATGGACTGAAGGGTCGAGACTTGCAACATCTATGAATTACCAGGATAATACCATTGATTCATATGCCTTTATGAACGAGCGATGTCCATCTTTACCTCCTGTCTATAACAGGCCTCCACGTCGCAGGGTTTTGTTGGMAGAGCTTGTATATTGTTCTGATTGCACATACATGATGAGGATATCAAAAATCCAGAGCATCTCGRATGCCACATCATTACAGTAAGAGGAGAACCCCAATTATTTGATGATGGTAGAGGTCCAKATTCCCCTGCGAATAGTTTGAAAACAATACCATTGGAGGCTCTGAATCCACCAAGGTYAAGGTTAAAATCGTTCAGCGGATTAATCATGAAGGAGAAGTTAATAAGGTGCGCAGAATTCATTAGTTATTTCTACCAAGACAGACAGCTCAAATGTTTATGTGTTTGTGAAATCGCCACCTATTACAGCAAACACACACAGAATGCTCAAGCCCGAGTCCAATTGTTAAGTATTGAGAAAGCAAACGTTACAGGAAAACGCCCAAATGCCAGGCATTAACCTTGATGGCATCTATTACTGAGATCACCCACTTGCCCGATCAGTTGTAAAAGTGAGCCACAAAATTCCATCATCGCCAGTTATGGAAAAACGCAAGTCTACAGTTTGAAATTGCCAACAATGTTTTGGTATCAATGAACATCGACCCATCCTGGGCGCTTTGAAATTTTCTTCTGTATAGCATAGATCTTTGGGAAAGCTTCTAATCTAGGCAGATAACCAATCTAATAATTTTCAGATTCGTTTTTCCATCAAATCTTCTAACAATTGAATGATTCGAGATTGAAGGTATTCGTTCCCAATTTGAAGGAAGGAGATCAATTGGATTCGAGATTTCCAAGTAGAGTTTCAATCATTTCCATATTCTTATCATTGGGATAAAACAAACTTCCAGATTCCCAGGTTCTAAGCCAGTAGCAATTGACAGATGATACTTGGTAGCAGTAAAAGGGTGATTTCCAATCCAAGAATATCATCTTATAATCTCAAATCTTCCTCAAATTGGTCAAAGTTATTTTAGATTGTGAGTTTTTGGGCCACAAATATTGTAACCCCAACACAGTCAGATTCTTCATTGGCAATCATTCAACCCATTCAATGAATAGGTGGCAAAGTATCAATTAAAGGTAGTTAATTTCAAATTTTAATGGAATATTGGCTCCAGATTTCTGGGCATAAAGTTAGCAGTCAATTGGAGAAAATCCATATTCAATTTCATCTTCTTTATGATTTGGATTGTTTTTCATTCCTGAAGATATGTAATAGCTAGGAGATTATAAATTGAATGAGGATGTAATAGAATAGGAGGGGGGGAAGAGACCCAAGAGGGTAAGGCCTGAGAAAATTTGATTAATCAACCTCTGTATGAGCATTGTAAGCCTATGGGCAGTCTTATTAAGCATTCATTTCTGACATTGAACATCCCTGTAAGTTGTGTTATCAGATTGTGATTTCTTCATTTTCCATTCTTTTTTTCCCTCTTGCTTGAACGAGTTACAACCATTGAGAATCAATGACTATCCATAAACAATAGATTCTTGAGCAGCAAGATTTGTTGTGATCTGCCTGTTGTTTGTGTGCTTTGTTCAAGTACCTGTCAAATCCAATTTGCAGAGAGAATCTCAGTTTGGTGGATGTTCTACTATTTGTCACATTCTCCATTCTTCTAACCATCATCATATAAGTATTTTGTCTGATATGCAGTTTA
>JZKD02S0718752.1:0-15076 GCA_000966675.3 Picea glauca | reverse complement strand
GTTTACAAAACCAATTCTGACCATGATCAGGACATTTGACACAGATATGCCTTGTTTGGGGGAAGTCTATGAAAGCATAGATAGTATGCTAGAGAGGATAAGGGAAATTATCGAATCCAATGATGATGATCCCCTTGAACTATTTTACCATGAAGTGAAGGACATAGTTACCAAAAGGTGGAACAAAATGACCACGCTATTACACCTTTTGGCCTATGCACTACACCCCTATTATCATTCCAAAGTTTTGTCTTTACCAGGTAGAACAACGCCAAGCAAGGATTTTGAAATGGTACAGGGATATAAGACAACTTTGAGGAAAATCTACAGGGATGTGGGAATGGCAATGGAAGTATGTGAGGAATTTGGAGCATTTGTACAGTCCACTGGTAGCTTTTCAAATCCACTAGCCATGGATGATCGAGGGCATATGGATCCTATTACATGGTGGGGCTTCCATGGTGGGGATAACATTCATCTCTCAACTCTAGCGACAAGGTTGTTATCACAGGTTGCCAGTTCCTCATCAGTTGAGAGGAATTGGAGTACATATGGCTTCATCCATTCAGTGAAGAGAAACAGACTGGGAGCAGGGAAGGCTGAGGATCTTGTGTATGTTCATTCCAACCTTTGCCTTCTATCACATTCCAGTCCAGAGTATAAGAAGGGTCCAAGCAGAATGTGGGATGTGGAACCTGGGATTTCTGACTTAAACATGACACTTAATGCCATGACTCACCTCAACCTACTTGAGGATGTCCAACAACCAGTGCAGACTTCTGCTACAACTTCCAACATTCCTAGACACCCCTCATGTATTCATGATGTAGAGTTGCAATATGTAAATGATGAGGATGTAGACCCATTTCAGGATAGGTAGTTGGACCTATTGTACACCATCATACTAGTAGAGTGTTTTGTGATGAGACTCAATTTTGTATTTACTATTACCCTTTTTATATGAGATGATGCATCATGATTTCAATCTACACAATTTCAAATTATCTAATGATCTCAGTTCTAATGTTGTGATTCATGAATGGTTATGATTATTTACTTTGAATATATTTTAATTTTTTTTTAAAATATTATTATATTTTTTTTACGTGGCGCTTCCCAGTCGTATCCAGATCCCGTCTTTTCAAAAATCTGGCGAATCCGTATCTGGATCTGTATCCGTATCCTGGTAACATAGCTAATATAAACTAGCTTGTTCCAAGTCATTTTCAGCATTTTCTAGCAAGCAAAGCTTGCTGTTTTATGCGGGTTTTCGCCAGTAGAAGGGGAGGTGCTGCCCATTTTTGGTTCCAAAAGAATCAAGGAAACATCCAAGAGTTGTGGTGCCAAACCCTCTTCCCTTTCTTACTCTCTAAGTCATTGTAAGCAGCCCAAGAGAGTCTCTTGGGCTTGCATTTTCTATTTTAATTTCCAAATCTGTAAATTGTAAATTAGTTTTAGTATTTTGCCCACACCTTGCATTGTGCATGGCTTTGCCAACCTTTCAATATCATTAAGGCTAGTTTATAATTTAATTTTTTGTTTTTGCTCAATATTATTTGCCCCACTTCTCTCATAAAGAGAAGGTTGAGTGGCTAGTGTAGCTTGTTTATTTCTTGTCAATTTCTTTCACCCACCTTGGCACAAAATCGGTAGGTTTGTCTTCCACATTGTGCCATTGTTGTGAGGTTGCTAAATTATTTTGTTTTTCCCACCTTTGTTCTTAAGGAAAAGTTGTGTGGCTAGTTGTTTATTGCATTTTATTTTCAAAGTTATTTCAATTACTTAATTGTGCCCACACCTTGCATTGTGCTTGGCTTTGCCATCCATGCAATATCGTGAAGGCTAGTTAGATTTCATTTTATTGCAAAGTAATCAAATTCGTGCCCTGCCTTTGCCCCATATTCCCTCCCCTTGCCGCTTTGTGGATCTTGGGTAACTAAGAAAGGGAAAAGGATTGTGTGGCTAGTTTAATTAGGCACCCAATCTATTATTGTTTTAACCAATAAAAAGGGGTTTCTTGGGAGGCTAGAAGGGGTTGAAGCCGGGGACGGTTTCACAGCACTACGTGTCCTCCTTGTTGAGCGCCCAATCATTCTGGATTTGCTTGTGGAACTAGGGAAAAACCTCGTTGTTCTTCTTATTGAGAACCCAACACTTCCTTTTGGTTGAAGGGATAAGGACTTGGGATAGTCACATAGATTAGGGTTGCTACAATTCACATTTAATCCCCCTAAGTTCAAGAGAGACCTAAGAATCTACTAAAATCAATCTACATACTTTTCACAACATTTGCATTCCAAGTTTTGTTATTTTATTTCAAGCAATTTATTTTCCAAGCAATTCTACTTTTCAGGCAACTTACTTTTCGGCAAATTCTTTACTTGGCCAAGAGGAAATGTTGGGTGCTCAACAAGAGAACAACAAGGTTCTCCTCTAGCTCCACAGATCAAGTCCAAGTGCTTGGACGCTCAACAAGGAGGACACTTAGTGCCGTGAAACCATCCCCGACTTCAACCCCTTTTAGCCTCCACAAGTCACCTTATTTTAGTGGCCAAACAATAATGGAGAATAGGTGCCTAATTATACTAACCACTCAATTTTTTGCACTTTCTTATTATCCAAGATCCACAAAGTGGCAAGGGGAGAGAAGATCCACAAAGTGGCAAGGAGAGAGAATACAGGGCAAATGTGGGGTAAATTTTATTTACTTTGCAACAAAAGAAATTTTTATACACTAGCCAACACGATATTGCAGGATGGCATAGCCACTCACATGCAAGGTGTGGGCAAACAAAAAATAATTGCTTAAAATAAATAACTTAAAATAAATTAACCACACTACTTTGACACAAGGTGGAGGACAAAGCCTTCCGATTTTGTGGCAAAGGTGGACAAAGTTAACTAAAACAAAAATTAGAAAATTATTTCTAATTCTAGCCGACACAATTTTGCAAGGATGGCAGAGCCAAGCACAATGCAAGGTGTTGACAAAACTTATTAAAATTATTTATAGATTTTAAACTTGGAAAAAAATAGAAAGTGCAAGCCCAAGAGACTCTCTTGGGCTGATTACAATAGTTTTAAAAAGTGAGAGAGAGAGGGGCTTTGCACCAAATCTTAGTGATGTTCTCTTGAGCTTCTAGTTCCTATTTTGGGCAACACCTCCTCTTTTTGTGGTGAAAACCTGCATAAAACAATAAAGAAAGCTTGCTGGAAAATGTTAAAAATCACCACAATACGTTAGTTTTATGTTAGCATATGTACAAATTTTTTTACAGAAAAAATCTGAACTTGAAAATTGGAATTTTTAGCAAGATTATGATGATTATATGTTTAGAAAATAAACAAATAAAGGGCAGAAATTAAAAGACAAAATTAATTGAAGCAAAATGGAGCTTTAGGAGTTCCTCCTCCAAGCTTTGGCAACCTGCAAATCTGTAAACCCTTACTACACAATGAGACAAGAAGGAGAGATTCTTTAAGAGGCCTACAAAATACTTTGTAAACACTAATAAAAACAAATCACATAAATCTATAGCAATACTACTATAGATTTATCTCTAGCAAAATACTTTGCTTAGGGTTGTTCAAGTAAAACAATGTGAAACAAGAATAACAGAACCTACAATGTTACCTCACCAAGAGCAAATATCACACAAGAGTAGCCAATAGAACCAAGAATACACCATGAAAGTGTTAAATTTAGAGCTGCTATTAAGTGTTTTTCAATTTACTAGACAATAATAGCACAAGCAAGATCACTGAGAGAAACACAATCACAAGGTACACAATATTTTATCCTGGGAAACCCTCATGGAGGAGAAAACCCAACAAAAACTTCCGTAATATAGATTGGCAATACAATGCCAAGAGAAAGACCAAAACACTAAAGATAATCCAACACTGAGCATGCGCCTCTCTCTCCTTCTTGCAACTGTAGCTACCTCCAAAAGATGCACACTAGATGAGTGACTGAGTGAGTGAGAGANAGTTGAGAGGAATTGGAGTACATATGGCTTCATCCATTCAGTGAAGAGAAACAGACTGGGAGCAGGGAAGGCTGAGGATCTTGTGTATGTTCATTCCAACCTTTGCCTTCTATCAAATTCCAGTCCAGAGTATAAGAAGGGTCCAAGCAGAATGTGGGATGTGGAACCTGAGATTTCTGACTTAAACATGACACTTAATGCCATGACTCACCTCAACCTACTTAAGGATGTCCAACCACCAGTGCAGACTTCTGCTACAACTTCCAACATTCCTAGACACCCCTCGTGTATTCATGATGTAGAGTTGCAATATGTAAATGATGAGGCTGTAGACCCATTTCAGGATAGGTAGTTGGACCTATTGTACACCATCATACTAGTAGAGTGTTTTGTGATGAGACTCAATTTTGTATTTACTATTACCCTTTTTATATGAGATGATGCATCATGATTTCAGTCTACACAATTTCAAATTATCTAATGATCTTAGTTCTAATGTTGTGATTCATGAATGGTTATGATTATTTACTTTGAATATATTTTAATTTTTTTAAAAAATATTATTATATTTTTTGTACGTGGCGTTTCCCAGTCGTATCCGGATCCCGTCTTTTCAAAAATTTGGCGAATCCGTATCTGGATCCGTATCCGTATCCTGGTAACATAGCTAATATAAACTAGCTTGTTCCAAGTCATTTTCAGCATTTTCTAGCAAGCAAAGCTTGCTGTTTTATGCGGGTTTTCGCTAGTAGAAGGGGAGGTGCTGCCCATTTTTGGTTCCAAAAGAATCAAGGAAGCATCCAAGAGTTGTGGTGCCAAACCCTCTTCCCTTTCTTACTCTCTAAATCATTGTAAGCAACCCAAGAGAGTCTTTTGGGCTTGCATTTTCTATTTTAATTTCCAAATCTGTAAATTGTAAATTAGTTTTAGTATTTTGCCCACACCTTGCATTGTGCTTGGCTTTGCCAACCTTGCAATATCATTAAGGCTAGTTTAGAATTTAATTTTTTGTTTTTGCTCAATATTATTTGCCCCACTTCTCCCATAAAGAGAAGGTTGAGTGGCTAGTGTAGCTTGTTTATTTCTTGTCAATTTCTTTCACCCACCTTGGCACAAAATCGGTAGGTTTGTCTTCCACATTGTGCCATTGTTGTGAGGTTGCTAAATTATTTTGTTTTTCCCACCTTTGTTCTTAAGGAAAAGTTGTGTGGCTAGTTGTTTATTGCATTTTATTTTCAAAGTTATTTCAATTACTTAATTGTGCCCACACCTTGCATTGTGCTTGGCTTTGCCATCCATGCAATATCGTGAAGGCTAGTTAGATTTCATTTTATTGCAAAGTAATCAAATTCGTGCCCTGCCTTTGCCCCATATTCCCTCCCCTTGCCGCTTTGTGGATCTTGGGTAACTAAGAAAGGGAAAAGGATTGTGTGGCTAGTTTAATTAGGCACCCAATCTATTATTGTTTTAACCAATAAAAAGGGGTTTCTTGGGAGGCTAGAAGGGGTTGAAGCCGGGGACGGTTTCACAGCACTACGTGTCCTCCTTGTTGAGCGCCCAATCATTCTGGATTTGCTTGTGGAACTAGGGAAAAACCTCGTTGTTCTTCTTATTGAGAACCCAACACTTCCTTTTGGTTGAAGGGATAAGGACTTGGGATAGTCACATAGATTAGGGTTGCTACAATTCACATTTAATCCCCCTAAGTTCAAGAGAGACCTAAGAATCTACTAAAATCAATCTACATACTTTTCACAACATTTGCATTCCAAGTTTTGTTATTTTATTTCAAGCAATTTATTTTCCAAGCAATTCTACTTTTCAGGCAACTTACTTTTCGGCAAATTCTTTACTTGGCCAAGAGGAAATGTTGGGTGCTCAACAAGAGAACAACAAGGTTCTCCTCTAGCTCCACAGATCAAGTCCAAGTGCTTGGACGCTCAACAAGGAGGACACTTAGTGCCGTGAAACCATCCCCGACTTCAACCCCTTTTAGCCTCCACAAGTCACCTTATTTTAGTGGCCAAACAATAATGGAGAATAGGTGCCTAATTATACTAACCACTCAATTTTTTGCACTTTCTTATTATCCAAGATCCACAAAGTGGCAAGGGGAGAGAAGATCCACAAAGTGGCAAGGAGAGAGAATACAGGGCAAATGTGGGGTAAATTTTATTTACTTTGCAACAAAAGAAATTTTTATACACTAGCCAACACGATATTGCAGGATGGCATAGCCACTCACATGCAAGGTGTGGGCAAACAAAAAATAATTGCTTAAAATAAATAACTTAAAATAAATTAACCACACTACTTTGACACAAGGTGGAGGACAAAGCCTTCCGATTTTGTGGCAAAGGTGGACAAAGTTAACTAAAACAAAAATTAGAAAATTATTTCTAATTCTAGCCGACACAATTTTGCAAGGATGGCAGAGCCAAGCACAATGCAAGGTGTTGACAAAACTTATTAAAATTATTTATAGATTTTAAACTTGGAAAAAAATAGAAAGTGCAAGCCCAAGAGACTCTCTTGGGCTGATTACAATAGTTTTAAAAAGTGAGAGAGAGAGGGGCTTTGCACCAAATCTTAGTGATGTTCTCTTGAGCTTCTAGTTCCTATTTTGGGCAACACCTCCTCTTTTTGTGGTGAAAACCTGCATAAAACAATAAAGAAAGCTTGCTGGAAAATGTTAAAAATCACCACAATACGTTAGTTTTATGTTAGCATATGTACAAATTTTTTTACAGAAAAAATCTGAACTTGAAAATTGGAATTTTTAGCAAGATTATGATGATTATATGTTTAGAAAATAAACAAATAAAGGGCAGAAATTAAAAGACAAAATTAATTGAAGCAAAATGGAGCTTTAGGAGTTCCTCCTCCAAGCTTTGGCAACCTGCAAATCTGTAAACCCTTACTACACAATGAGACAAGAAGGAGAGATTCTTTAAGAGGCCTACAAAATACTTTGTAAACACTAATAAAAACAAATCACATAAATCTATAGCAATACTACTATAGATTTATCTCTAGCAAAATACTTTGCTTAGGGTTGTTCAAGTAAAACAATGTGAAACAAGAATAACAGAACCTACAATGTTACCTCACCAAGAGCAAATATCACACAAGAGTAGCCAATAGAACCAAGAATACACCATGAAAGTGTTAAATTTAGAGCTGCTATTAAGTGTTTTTCAATTTACTAGACAATAATAGCACAAGCAAGATCACTGAGAGAAACACAATCACAAGGTACACAATATTTTATCCTGGGAAACCCTCATGGAGGAGAAAACCCAACAAAAACTTCCGTAATATAGATTGGCAATACAATGCCAAGAGAAAGACCAAAACACTAAAGATAATCCAACACTGAGCATGCGCCTCTCTCTCCTTCTTGCAACTGTAGCTACCTCCAAAAGATGCACACTAGATGAGTGACTGAGTGAGTGAGAGAATGAGGCTCCATCCTCTCTTATTTATACTAGCTTATAGGAACTAGGGTTATGTCTCTTCACCAAGCAGGGTCGACTTCTTCAACTAGTGGTTAAAACCACTTTAGTTAGCCCTAGGGACCGACTTTACAAACAACACCATAAAACTATGGTTTGACCAATCCACAAAAGGAGATTTGGTCTTATACAAAGCCCGCCATGATCAATCCACAAAAGTGGATTTGATCTATGTAAAAATAACTCAATTATAATTAGAATGTTCTTCGCAGTTACAATATTTCAACACTCCCCCTTAACAAAAAGGGTATTCTACTGACATAACCCAACACAACATTATCAGGAGAAGGAGAGGGAAACATCATCATCAACATCTGGAACATTGACTGGCACATCTATAAATCATCGGAAGTTTTTCTCATCATCAATAACATCATCTTTCACAACATGGAGCTGGAGTAGCATCATCATCATCATCATCATCATCATCATCATCATCATCATCATCATCTGCATCAACATCATCATCATCATCTGCATCAACATCAGTTAGCATAAAAGCTATAACAACAACATCATCAACATCATGAAGCTGGTACAACATCATCAACAACACCACGAGGCTAATACAACATCATCAACAACACGAGGCTGGAGCAACAACATCATCAACACGAAGCTGAGATAACAACATCATCATCATAGGGCAACAAAATGAGGCAGTTGCAACGCCAACATTTTGTGGTACTCTGATAGACCGTCCTTATCGGACCTTCCAGATCTGCTTAGGAATCATAACATTCCCTAGGATATAAAATTCTAATGGAGTTACCACGTGGTACTTTGACAGACCATCCTTATCGGACCTTCGGGATCTGCCCAGGAATCAAAAGATTCCCTAGGATTATAAAATCCTAATGGTGCTACCACTACTGACCACAACTGGCATATACATGCACAGGTACTCTGATAGACCGTCCTTACCGGACCTTCGGGATCTGCTCAGGGATGATCAATCCCCTAGGATATAAAATCCTAACGCAGCTACTCGTTGTTGGTCAGGATACCATAGTATCATTAACATCGCTCCCCCTTTCAAGGGCGATCCTTTCGGACTATACCAAGCTTGTCTCGAAAGTATTCAAACTTTACACGAGACATAGACTTGGTCAACACATCTACAACCTGCTCATCTGTGCCAACATATTGTAGCTTAATAGCTCCCCCCTTTGCACCATATCACGAATGTAGTGATACCGAATTTCTATGTGCTTCGACTTATCATGTAACACTGGGTTCTCTGTCATCTTTATGCAACTCTGGTTATCACATAGAATCACGGTGGCTTCCATATCCAGATCGAATAGACCTGTCAACAACTTCCAAAGCCATATGGCTTGACAACTAGTGGAACATGCAACAATGTATTCCGCTTCTGCTGTGCTGAGACAAATACTAGATTGCTTCCTGCTCTGCCATGAAGTCATGGCTGATCCCAAACTGAAACAACATCCTGAAGTGCTCTTTCTATCAAAAACACTTCCAGCCCAATCTGAATCAGTATAACCAACCAATGTGAAGTCATGATCTCCAGTATAACAAAGACCAAAATCCAACGTACCCTTAAGGTATCTCATCACATGCTTTGCAACTACAAGGTGAACATGTCTGGGCTCTACCAGATATTGACTCAAGGTGTTCACAACAAAGCATATATCAGGCCTGATATTCGTTAGATACATCAACGAACAAATAATCTGTCTGTACAGAGTAGCATCAACCAATTTTGATGAAATATCAACCAGGAGCTTCAACATTGTTTCCATGGGTGTGTTCATGGCTTTACATTCCAACATATCAAACCTCTTCAGTATTTCAACTGCATACTTCCCTTGGTTAAGGAAGATCTTTTATGGGCTCTACCAAACTTAAAGACCTAAGAAATAATGCATCAGGCCTAGGTCTTTCATCTCAAATTCTGCAACGAGCTTCTTCTTACAATCTGTGATGAGCCTTCTCCAGTTAAGAATAAGTCATCCACATACAACAACAATATAACTGGCTCATCATTCATAACCTTGAAGTAAAGGTTAGAATCAACTTTCCTCTTGGTAAAGCCCAAGCTGGCCAGGAAGCTATCAATTCTGCCATACCAAGCTCTAGGAGCTTCAACCCGTACAAAGCCTTCTTCAACCTGCAGACACGAGTCTTTCTATCTTCAACTTCAAACCCTTGTGGTTGTTCTATATACTCTTCTTCAATAACACCATTTAAGAAGGTCGTTTTCACATCCATTTGGTGTAACTTCCACTTCATCTTGGCTGCAAGAGTTATGATGGTTCTGATAGAAGTGTATCTAGCTACATGAGCAAATGTTTCTTCATAATCAATGCCTTCCTTTTGAGAAAAGCCACGAGCTACAAACCTTGCTTTATGTTTTTCAATACTTCGGTCTGCAACATGTTTTATCTTGTATATCCATTTGGAAGATACCACATCTTTATTCTTCGGTCTTGGAATTATTTCCGATACATCATTCTTTATAATGGATTGGTATTCTTCTGTCATGGCATACACCCATTCTTTCTTCTGGATGGCTTCTTTAAAGCAAGTGGGTTCCTTTTGTATGAGATCACACATCAAAGCCATATAACTGGAGAATGGCTTAGCTTTCTTGATTTGTCTCATGGTTCCTTCTGGGGAACCATACTTCTCTCCATCTTGAATAACTTCCCTTGCCCAAGCTGGCTTTCTCTTGTGAGAGATTGTCATTTGGGGAGGTTCTTGAGATTGTGTCATATCATGCTCTTCTGGAATCTCATCATCAGGGGTAACTGTAACTTCCCTCACAGGTTCTGCAACTTTGGGAGCTACAGGTTCTTTATATACTTCTTCAAGCTGACATTTCCTTGATTTCTTGAGTGTTGCATCTTCATCAAAGGCTACATCTCTGCTGATCTCAATATGATGGTAACCTGGTATGTAAATTCTAAAGGCCTTAGAGACCTCACAGTATCCAACAAATATTCCCTTCTTTCCTNAAAGACCAAAACACTAAAGATAATCCAACACTGAGCATGCGCCTCTCTCTCCTTCTTGCAACTGTAGCTACCTCCAAAAGATGCACACTAGATGAGTGACTGAGTGAGTGAGAGAATGAGGCTCCATCCTCTCTTATTTATACTAGCTTATAGGAACTAGGGTTATGTCTCTTCACCAAGCAGGGTCGACTTCTTCAACTAGTGGTTAAAACCACTTTAGTTAGCCCTAGGGACCGACTTTACAAACAACACCATAAAACTATGGTTTGACCAATCCACAAAAGGAGATTTGGTCTTATACAAAGCCCGCCATGATCAATCCACAAAAGTGGATTTGATCTATGTAAAAATAACTCAATTATAATTAGAATGTTCTTCGCAGTTACAATATTTCAACACTCCCCCTTAACAAAAAGGGTATTCTACTGACATAACCCAACACAACATTATCAGGAGAAGGAGAGGGAAACATCATCATCAACATCTGGAACATTGACTGGCACATCTATAAATCATCGGAAGTTTTTCTCATCATCAATAACATCATCTTTCACAACATGGAGCTGGAGTAGCATCATCATCATCATCATCATCATCATCATCATCATCATCATCATCATCTGCATCAACATCATCATCATCATCTGCATCAACATCAGTTAGCATAAAAGCTATAACAACAACATCATCAACATCATGAAGCTGGTACAACATCATCAACAACACCACGAGGCTAATACAACATCATCAACAACACGAGGCTGGAGCAACAACATCATCAACACGAAGCTGAGATAACAACATCATCATCATAGGGCAACAAAATGAGGCAGTTGCAACGCCAACATTTTGTGGTACTCTGATAGACCGTCCTTATCGGACCTTCCAGATCTGCTTAGGAATCATAACATTCCCTAGGATATAAAATTCTAATGGAGTTACCACGTGGTACTTTGACAGACCATCCTTATCGGACCTTCGGGATCTGCCCAGGAATCAAAAGATTCCCTAGGATTATAAAATCCTAATGGTGCTACCACTACTGACCACAACTGGCATATACATGCACAGGTACTCTGATAGACCGTCCTTACCGGACCTTCGGGATCTGCTCAGGGATGATCAATCCCCTAGGATATAAAATCCTAACGCAGCTACTCGTTGTTGGTCAGGATACCATAGTATCATTAACATCGCTCCCCCTTTCAAGGGCGATCCTTTCGGACTATACCAAGCTTGTCTCGAAAGTATTCAAACTTTACACGAGACATAGACTTGGTCAACACATCTACAACCTGCTCATCTGTGCCAACATATTGTAGCTTAATAGCTCCCCCCTTTGCACCATATCACGAATGTAGTGATACCGAATTTCT
The DNA here is from genome assembly GCA_000966675.3 of Picea glauca. NCBI lineage: Eukaryota > Viridiplantae > Streptophyta > Pinopsida > Pinales > Pinaceae > Picea > Picea glauca. The sequence goes on along the minus strand of JZKD02S0718752.1, from coordinate 3,215 downwards.
ATGTGCTTCGACTTATCATGTAACACTGGGTTCTCTGTCATCTTTATGCAACTCTGGTTATCACATAGAATCACGGTGGCTTCCATATCCAGATCGAATAGACCTGTCAACAACTTCCAAAGCCATATGGCTTGACAACTAGTGGAACATGCAACAATGTATTCCGCTTCTGCTGTGCTGAGACAAATACTAGATTGCTTCCTGCTCTGCCATGAAGTCATGGCTGATCCCAAACTGAAACAACATCCTGAAGTGCTCTTTCTATCAAAAACACTTCCAGCCCAATCTGAATCAGTATAACCAACCAATGTGAAGTCATGATCTCCAGTATAACAAAGACCAAAATCCAACGTACCCTTAAGGTATCTCATCACATGCTTTGCAACTACAAGGTGAACATGTCTGGGCTCTACCAGATATTGACTCAAGGTGTTCACAACAAAGCATATATCAGGCCTGATATTCGTTAGATACATCAACGAACAAATAATCTGTCTGTACAGAGTAGCATCAACCAATTTTGATGAAATATCAACCAGGAGCTTCAACATTGTTTCCATGGGTGTGTTCATGGCTTTACATTCCAACATATCAAACCTCTTCAGTATTTCAACTGCATACTTCCCTTGGTTAAGGAAGATCTTTTATGGGCTCTACCAAACTTAAAGACCTAAGAAATAATGCATCAGGCCTAGGTCTTTCATCTCAAATTCTGCAACGAGCTTCTTCTTACAATCTGTGATGAGCCTTCTCCAGTTAAGAATAAGTCATCCACATACAACAACAATATAACTGGCTCATCATTCATAACCTTGAAGTAAAGGTTAGAATCAACTTTCCTCTTGGTAAAGCCTTCTTCAACCTGCAGACACGAGTCTTTCTATCTTCAACTTCAAACCCTTGTGATTGTTCTATATACTCTTCTTCAATAACACCATTTAAGAAGGTCGTTTTCACATCCATTTGGTGTAACTTCCACTTCATCTTGGTTGCAAGAGTTATGATGGTTCTGATAGAAGTGTATCTAGCTACATGAGCAAATGTCTCTTCATAATCAATGCCTTCCTTTTGAGAAAATCCACGAGCTACAAACCTTGCTTTATGTTTTTCAATACTTCGGTCTGCAGCATGTTTTATTTTGTATATCCATTTGGAAGATACCACATCTTTGTTCTTCGGTCTGGGAACTATTTCCGATACATCATTCTTTATAATGGATTGGTATTCTTCTGTCATGGCATACACCCATTCTTTTTTCTGGATGGCTTCTTTAAAGCAAGTGGGTTCCTTTTGTATGAGATCACACATCAAAGCCATATAACTGGAGAATGGCTTAGCTTTCTTGATTTGTCTCATGGTTCCTTCTGGGGAACCATACTTCTCTCCATCTTGAATAACTTCCCTTGCCCAAGCTGGCTTTCTCTTGTGAGAGATTGTCATTTGGGGAGGTTCTTGAGATTGTGTCATATCATGCTCTTCTGGAATCTCATCATCAGGGGTAACTGTAACTTCCCTCACAGGTTCTGCAACTTTGGGAGCTACAGGTTCTTTATATACTTCTTCAAGCTGACATTTCCTTGATTTCTTGAGTGTTGCATCTTCATCAAAGGCTACATCTCTGCTGATCTCAATATGATGGTAACCTGGTATGTAAATTCTAAAGGCCTTAGAGACCTCACAGTATCCAACAAATATTCCCTTCTTTCCTAAAGGGTCCAACTTAGTTCTTCTTTCATTAAGAATGTGTACAAACACTGGACAACCAAATATCTTGAGATGACTTACTTCTAGCTTCTTTCCAGAGAACATTTCTTCGGGGGTTTTGAATCCAAGTGCACTATGGGATAATCTGTTTTGGACATAAATTGTTGTTCTTGCCGCTTCAACCTGTAAGTGCATTGGAAGATCTTGATCATGGATCATAGTCTTCATTGCTTCAATTATTATTCTATTCTTTCTTTCTGCTACATCATTTTGCAGAGGATTATAGGGAGTGGTGAGCTCCGTCTTAATCCTGACATCTCTGCAAAAGATTCCAAATTCTTTTGAGGTGTATTCTCCTCCATTATCTGACCTGAGTATCTTGATTTTTCTTTCAGAGAGATTTTCTATCAAGGCTTTGAATTCCTTGAATTTTCCAAATACTTCATCTTTTGATTTCAAGAAATAAACCCAAGTCTTGCGAGAATAATCATCAATAAATGACACATAGTATACATACCCACTAAGAGAGGTTTATGGCATTGGACCGCATACATCTGCGTGGATGAGCTCCAAGATTCTTTCTGCTTTACTGTCACTCTTTGGGAAAGGATTCTTTATGTTCTTTCCTTGTGCACATCCCTTGCACACACCTTCATGATCAACCTTGAATTCTGGTAGACCTGTGACTACCTTGCTTACATATGGTAAGGCTTTGTAGTTGATGTGAGCTAGTCTTCTATGCCAAAGTTCACATGGACTCTTAGTGCAGTGAGTCAAGGCTGCATCTGAGTGACCTTTTAACTTATACATGCCACCTTCTTCTGTTGCAATGACAATTGCATCTTCTATGGTTTTTCCTTTAGGCCACATAAGAACTTCACCATCTATGAATGCAACCCTGAAACCTTTCTTATCTAAAGCTGAGATAGAAAGCAAATTCTTTGTCAAACCTGGTACATATAGTACATCCTTCATTTTCATCGGGGTCCCTGAATCAAGTTTGTAGGTGGATTCTCCCACTCCTTTGATAGGGTACTGGTAATCATCTCTGAGTGTAACTTTCTGGGGAAAGTTCTTTTTTATAAGGCTAGAGAGAATGTCTCTTTGACCCATCATGTGCTTAGAGGCACCACTGTCTATGAGCCAAGTATCCTCTCCAGGTGTCACAGATCCTGAGAGGGCGGAAAATACTACATAATCTTCAAATTCTTCTTTGGATAACTTCGTGGGTGGCTCATCATCTTCAACTGCATGGGCACGATGTCTTTTGTTATTTCTCATCTTGTATTCTTCTCTTCTGGTAGGACAATTTTTAGCAATGTGTCCCATCTTATCACAATGATAACATTGATAAGAGGATAAATCTTTTTCTCTTCGTTGACCCTTCTGATATTTCTGGAATCTCCTTGGAGGATGAGATTCTTTATGGAAGTGGGTGAATCTCTTTGGGGAGTAAGATTCCTTATGTAGGTGGGTCTCCTTCTGGAAGTGAGACCTTTTCTTTCCTCCTT
>JZKD02S0718741.1:0-15076 GCA_000966675.3 Picea glauca | reverse complement strand
AAGGCAATTAAATCAACATATGTGTCTGAGACAGGGAGTTGAGAAGTCCATTGTATAATTGGTAATATCAGGAGGCTCTGCTCACACCAGAGTTAATCATGAGGTCGCGCGAAGTTAGTTGAAGGGATAACCCCTGGATACTCGCCTAGCGTTAGAGATATTTCTGTGGATTTATTTGTATTTGGGGATCTTGCTAATACCCATACCTTTGTGAGAGGTGGTGCTTTCAAGGTTTCGGGCTTTGCTACCCTGCCCATATGGTGATCCGGACTTACGACTGCCCGCCTGTGCATTGGTTATACAATGGTTTATTAGTTGTTTGACTTAGTTATATCATAGGTTACTTGCAGGGGTTATTCTGCTTGTATCATGGGTCAGATAGAGGTCAGACAACACACAACCTTTATGGAGGATTACCTCTTCGGGGGGATCCGACCGACTAGTTGTTAAGCCCATGAGGGCCTCTATAACTGATTTTTTTACCTCCAAATTTTAGCAGGGAGTCTCAAGTCCCTCTTGGACGAAGCATACCTTCTTTAGCGAGGGAGGCCACTCAACCACTTTAGCCCGTTTACATGCATATTGGTCGTTTGACTTTTTGGTATGCTCTTTTACTACTAGTTGTCCATAGGATATATTTGTATTATGTAGAGTCATAAGTTGTCGTGGAGTCGGACCAGCTTCCCCACTGGTCCCGTCGGTTGCTACAGTTACCACCGGATTTCGGGTTCTTGCCTTCTAAAAGGCGTAGAGTTTGTAGAAGTGGTACACACACATCCACCTTTCAGACTTGTGGTTCCAAAAGGATGGGTACTGAGTCTAGTCTTCATAACACTGGGAGTTCTTCGACTCCCATACCCACTATAGTTAATGGCACCCTTCGACTCCTACAACCACTACAGTTGCAGTGCCAGAGGCTTATACTAGTACTATGGCTCGGCATGTAGTTAATGCTTCATCTCTTACCTCAAACCCTTTTTGGGGTTTCGGTCAGTCATCGGGTTACAATGCTCAGTCCATCCCTATGGCTTCTAGTCAATTCTCTTATGGTATACCTAACTTCACGTCGCAGTTTTACACTGCCATCCCAGCTGCTAGCCCCAACACTAGCCTTGAACTTGGGGGCACTACACCTCCTTACACTCCTTTTCCGTTTGGTGGTTCTCATATCCCCCAAACGAATCCTAATTTTGGAAGTGTCCCTTTTCTTAGCCCTGGGTCTAATCCTTCTACAGCTGGATGGAATAACCCAGCTGGCAGACAAGTTCCGCCTTACATCCCTATCTCCTCGGTGTCAATTTCGACCAATACTTTTGGAATGACGAATCCACTTCAATCCTCCAGATTCCCACATGGAGGAGGTCAGTCTTACACTTTGGGCAACCCCCAACCCGGATCCATTCCAGTTGGGGGCAATTTTCAAAACCCTCAACTCGGATCTAATCCAGCCAGGGGCAATTTTCATAATCCTTATCAGAACATTCCTGCTGGAATGATGCCCAACCCATCTTATACGAATCAGCCCGGAGAAGGTCCTTATAATTCCATATAGGGTTTTGGTCCTTACCAGAATCTTGGATGGAATGCAGTTCCCAACGCACAATCTTTCGCGGGAGGGTGGGGCCAAATGTCGCAACCCCGTCTCCCTTTTCTAGCGACGCTTAATCTGCCAGACTTGTCTAAGTTAATGAACGACTTGGTGAGTCATGATCCCACATGGCCCCCTGTCCCCACCAAACTTCCGTTAGACATTCCAAAGTTTGAAGGTAAGAATGGAGAGGACCCTGGTATATTGAGCTACCTAGGGGGAGATACGGGTCATTCCATCAGCTGGCGCTAGCCTTTCTCAACCACTTTTAATTGCCCATTCATTACGATGTTGGCCTTGAACTTTTGTTGACTTTGCGCCAGGGTACCGACACTCACATCTTGGACCATATCCAGGAATGGCGTAGACACAAGCAGTTGATTAAGACTCCTATACCCCCTAAATTCTTTGCACCCTCCTATCTCGAAGGACGTTGCTACTTCTGGGGTCTCCAATGAGGAAGAAGCTATCATTAGAGCCCAACAACTCGATTTGTTATACGCTCAGTCTGGGATGTTATATCACCTTCTTCCAGATGCACCGCGGCCAAATCACGATCCTAGACAAAATCTCGGACCTCATGCCGATGGCATTGTAAGGTCCGACAATGTAAAGTCCACAGACTCGACAACGAAGTCTGTCGGAGGATCAGCTTCATCTGCATCCGCCAAACCCACCCAATCGACGGATGTACATTCCGTGCAATCGTTGAAGAACCCAAATGGTGACCAGCAACCAGATGGGAATAAAAGGAAAGGTCAAAACAATTGTAAGGGTGGGAAGAATAACAATAAACCTAAGGACAAAGACAATAATGGGAGACATAATGATAATGCTAGAGAGGGCAAGAAAGAGAAACGTAAGGTGAAGTTTCCTTGTAAACTTTGTACCGATGACCACCTTACACATTTATGCCCCAAACTCGCGAGGCTGCGAGGCATTTAAATCTACCACTCACTGTGCTGACGAATCCATTCCCACCAACCAACACTTAGCCTCGAGCTCTTCGAACGTTGAAAATGTGCCCGATGGAAATCAAAACCCACCATTGCAAGATGGCGACCGTGTTTGTATCAATATGGTCGATGTGAAAATTGATATAGCCACCCGCTCTTGAGATTATAGCTCTTCAAAAGCTAGTACCAGTCTAGAAGCTCCTCCCCCCCCTCCGGAGACGAATTTACAATTTGAGAAACCAGAGCCACCGCCTCGTATTCCGAAAGGAGTACTTAAGTGCTCTACCCACAACCCTAATGCTAGAGCCGCCCATAACTACTCTATTGTTGAGGATCTGGACCAAACCCCTTGCGCGATGTCGGCTTTGGAGGTACTCCAGACGTGTCCATCACAAAGGAATGCCTTACTCTCTGCCTTAGGAGCTCTAGAGCCTAGTGGCTCAAAAATTATCAAGTTTGACATCATGGATGTGAAGCCTCGCTTACCCTACCATGTGGCTTTCCAAATCCACGTGGAGTATTCCAAGTATACTATCAAACGAGCAGTCGTTGATGAAGGTGTTGTTACCTGCGTGATGTCCCTGGTCTATTGGAAAGCTCTCGGTTCTCCAACCCTTTCCAAGTCGTTGAACATGTTGACTGCATTCGACGGTCATTCCTTCTGCCCTCATGGTATCCTTCCCGCCTTTCCGGTCCAGTTAGGTGGGAAGATGGTAGAGGTCGAGGTAGAGGTATTTGATGCACCTCTCGATTATAACCTATTACTAGGTCACAACTGGACCTATGCTATGGTCGATGTCGTATCATTTGTCTTCCGTGTACTTTGTTTTCCTCATCAAGGGGAGATCGTGACTATTGACCAATTATCCTTTGCATACTCTAGTTCTAACGCATTTGTTGGACTGTCGATCCCCGTGATCGACAATTCTCAGCTGACAACTGAGAATATCAGTGTCAGAATGTATTCTTCCCTCATGGGTACTTTCAACTTCTCGGCACCGATTCACCACATTTACACCATGTCTAGTAGGCCCTCTTTTGTAGGAAGGTCCATTCCTTTCCGCACTTCCTATTTTAGTGATCCATGGACCCTACCTTCTCTGACTTCGTCATGTGAAGGACAGTTGCATGTTGGCATGGCTATGCCACTATCGGCAACGGAGATTGTGTATCAAGTTGTTCTTGACTCTTCCACCGATCTTGATCCTATTACCTCGCAGACGGACGAGGAGGATCCAATTCTTAGGCCTGTATGGGCCACCTTGTTATCTTGTTTGCATGATTGCCTAGATGGTTCCGAGAGACCTTGGGATGACATGCATCATCGATCCTATTTTCTCCCAAGTCTTGAAAGAATCAAGCAAGATGACTTTCGGTCTACCCTGAGTGAGATAGTCAGTCACGCCGTAGTTCCACTTGATACGCACAACATTTATGTCGAAGGAAATATGGCGAGTATTTATCCTACTGTCTCGATTGATATCTCTCATAACCCTGGCAAGATTGAGAACATAAATATAGGTGTGGATTGTTCGCCAGAAGAAATTCTGATCTACACCGATCTCTTCAAAGAATTTCGAGATGTATTTGCCTGGTCATACGAAGAGATGCCAGGGATCGACCCTCAGATTGTCGAACATGAGATTAGAACTTACCCGGATGCTAAACTAGTTTGATAACGTCTTAGAGATGTGAATCTTAGGAAGGCCCCTACTATTAAGGCAGAGGTGAAGAAGCTGCTTAACGTTGACTTCATCTACCCGATTCCCTTGACCGAATGGGTATCCAATCATGTTCCCGTAAATAAAAAGCAAGGAACCATCCATGTGTGTATGGACTTTCGCGACCTGAACAAGGCTTGTCCTAAAGATAACTTCCCCACGCCTTTCATTGATCAGATTCTCGATGAATGTGCGGGAAGCGAGATATTTTCTTTTATGGATGGATTTTTGGTCTATAACCAAATCTAGATCAAATCTAAGGACCAACACAAGATGACATTTATATGTCCTTGGGGTACTTTTGCATACTGAAAAATGCCTTTCGGCCTTAAAAATGCCAAAGCAACCTTCCAACGTGGCATGACTTTCGCTTTTCACGATCTCGAGAACATAGTCGAAGCCTACCTGGATGATCTTGCTACTCACTCCAACAAGAGAGTGGATCATGTTATACACCTTCGACTAGTTTTTGAAAGATGTCGTTACTATAGAATCTGGTTAAACCCTCATAAATGCATCTTTTGCGTTAAGTCTAGTCGTCTCTTAGGGTTTTTAGTTTCCAAGACCGGGATCATGGTAGATCCTCTTAAGGTTGAGGCAATACTTCAGTTGCTTTCCCCGCACATAATTAGACAACTTCAAGGTTTACAGGGAAAAGCTAACTTTCTACGTCGCTTCATAGTGAATTATGCCAATATTACTAAGGATTTCATGCGCCTCTTGAAGAAGGACACCCCCTTTATCTGGGATGAGCGAGCCCAAGAGTCTTTTGACGCTTTGAAGAAAGCCTTGGTATCGACCCCTCTGCTGAAATCTCCTGATTACAGTAGAGATTACCTATTGTATATTGTTGCGTCTGCAGAGACTATTGGTATGGTTCTAGTTCAGGAGGATGATGAGCTCCATGAGCACGTCATCTACTATCTCAATCGAAATTTAGTCAGTCCTGAGCTTAATTACTCTCACGTTGAAAAGCTAGCTTTGGTTGTCGTTCATGCAGTCCAACGCTTACGTCACTATATATTACTTTGCAAGACTACGGTGGTTGCCGATGTCAATCCATTTCAATACGTCCTTACTAGACGTATCATCGAGGGAAAATATAATAAATGGATTGTCATCTTACAAGAATTTGATCTCGACTTTGCTTTGGCCAAGTCCAAGAAATCACTAGTTTTTGCAGAGTTAATATCTGATTTTCCATGATTAGATGAGGATGTTATCCATGTTGATTCGTTCGCAGACGAACACATTTTCCTCGTCTCGTCATCTGATCCCTGGTATGGAGACATTGTTTTATATCTTCAAACCTTGAAGTTCGCTCAACATATCTCGCGAGATGATCGACGACGTGTTAGATACCAAGCCAAAAAGTATACCATCGTCAGTGACACTTTGTATCGCCGATGAGTAGATAATATCTTGCGTGGTTGCTTAACTCATGGGGAAGCCGAGTTAGTCCTAAATGATTGCCACAAAGGGGATTGTGGTGATCACATATCCAGGCTTGCAACAACCCAAAAAATCCTGCGAGTCGGTTATTTCTGGCCCACTATCTTTAAAGATTGTATCGAAGCGGTTAAGAAGTGTCACCCTTGCCAGGTGTTCACTCGGAAAATGCGCTCGCATCCATCCCCTCTTAACCTAGTCATCATCGTTGGTCCCTTCACCAAGTGGGGGGTAGATTTCGTCGATTGCAACCCAACTTCGGCTGAGGGGCATCAACAGATTATCATGGTCGTCGACTACTTTACTAAGTGGGTCGAGGCCATGCCTACCGTAAAATCCGATGGGAAGACTGTAGCCTTCTTTGTGTTCAACCAAATTATCGCTCGGTTCGGTATCCCGAGTGAGATTGTCACTGATCACGGCAGTCACTTTCAGAATGAAATGATGGTAGAACTAGCATCTAATTTGGGGTTTAGACACGGTCATTCATCCCCTTATTACCCCTAGGAAAATGGGCAAGTAGAGGTCGTCAACAAGTCTCTCAAGACCATTTTGCAAAAAACTGTCAATCGGAGTAATTCCAATTAGCACATCATGCTATATCCCATGCTTTGGGCATACCAAACCTCGGTTAAGATTGCCACCGATTTTTCCCCTTTTCAGTTAGTGCACGGTGTGGAGTCGATCCTTCTTGTTGAATGTGAAATCCCTTCTCTCAAGTTGGCAGTCGAGCTCCTTCCTAACACTTCGGATTTAGAACGACACCTTGTGCACCTAGAGAGTCTTGATGAATAGTGTTGAGACACCTTTATGACTATTGAGGCAAACAAGAAACGTGTCAAGGTTCAGTACGACAAGTATGTATGTCCCCAGTTGTATGTTGAGGGTGACTTGGTTCTCTTATATGACCAAGCCAAAAAACCGCTAGGGGAAGGCAAGTTTAAACCCATGTGGCACGGTCCTTACATCGTGCGATGTGTCCTAGAAAAAGGAGCCTACGAGTTAAAAGATTATGAAGGGAATAAGTTGGATGAGCCTAGAAATGGGATCTACTTGAAAAGGTACTACGCTTAAGCCCTAGAATTGGGCGGAACTCTTTGTATACTAATGTAAATTTAGTGTATATACGTCTCTTTTCTCCTTTTCTTTTGTCTTTAGCTTGCTTATCGAGTTTTCCCTTTGTTGGCAGATGTCAACGGAGTCTTCAGTCCACCAAGGATTTGCAGATGGAGCCAATCGTCATACACAGAACTTGGTTTCCGCCGCTTTGGTGGTTTACTCACCCAAGGGTTTGCTAGTGTCTTCAGGTGGCGCATGCTTAGGGCCATCCACGAATAATGTGGCCAAATATAGTGTCGTCATAGAACTTTTGCGCGATGCTATCTCGCATGGCATTTGCTCTTTAGAAGTTTGCCTGGATTCCCAGTTAGTAGTATGTCAGTTGAACGGCCATTACCGCGTGCGTGATCCTACTTTACTCCGTCGATTCCTACGGGTACATCTTTTAGAACTACAATTTGATTTTATTGCATATTATCACATTCCTAGGAGTTCTAATCATGTATCTGATGTCTATGCTAATTACGTTTTAGATTGGCATTTGTCACATTAATAAAGAAAAGAAAACCATTAAATCAATGTACACATTGTAAGATATAAGTAAAGTCGAAGATCCTTTTTTATATGTTTCAAAATATGGTGTTTATATTACAAAATTGGGGCTAAAACCCTCAATACACATATATAGCCGGTATACATATCCCACGACATCTATGCATGTGGCGTCGGGTGTGTGTCATGGTAGCAAACCATGACGTTTGCGAGATGCCAGAAGAGTCGTACCCATGGTCTAGGTACACCAACCACATGTCGCTGCATGGCTTCAGGTAGATCCTCTACTTGAACCATAGGAATCCTTTGTGTCAAACGAGACAGGTTGCCCTGTATGTTTTGTAGGACTCTCTCCGCTTCTCCTCCCGTCGCCTCATCTCCCCGGTTCCTCCGTATATGTCGTAGGAATCCCTCTAGCTGTCGCAGAACCACGTCTGCAATTACACAAGTGTCTAGTTAATACTCAAACATCATCCCAAAAATATTTTTGTTCCTTAAATACAAAAAATGTTTTTTTTTTTACCTAGTGGAAGTGGCATATCAAGATCTCCTCGGAAATCAATCCCCGCATAGGGATAGTCATCCAGCGCAATGATCTGTCATTGCCACCAGAAGAAAAAATCATCATTGTAGGGTGTGGTCACCCTACCTTCCCCCTGTCGTCTCATGACCTCGATCCACCGTACCATGGTTGGATCGCGTGGTCCTCTAGGAAGAACCTCCACTCTAGGTCCCAAGCCTGGAACCCGCTCGAAAAAGAAGCTGCAAAGAATAGAGGCAAACCCGAAGTTTCACTTACTCCCTTGTTTGCACTCTGTCTACTGAACTTTCATATTGGTCAAGAGTGAGGTACACTAGTCATAGACAGTGGGTCTAACACACTCTACTGCGTAAAACATCAGTGGTCTCGATGTTTGATGCAATGAGGCTGAACCTATGATCCTGGTAAGCACAAGCACTATGATCTTCAAACTGAGATTACTTATTGCCCGGATGGGGACTTGACTTCCCACCTTGGGAGTCCCTGCTATACAGTGGGCATGGATATACTCTTTGATCTTCATCCCACTCCCTGATCCATGTGACTTGAGGTTCACAACCTCCCCTCGGCATGATAGACCAGTCAAGAAGTAGATTTCCTCTACTTCAATCCTCAGTGGTTGTCCATCGAGGATAAAGCTTTCACTATCATGGTCCCAGTAACCCACCAACATCTCCAATAACCTCACTTGAGCCCTCATTCCTTTGAGAGCCCAAAATTTGTACAAACCACATATTTTCAGAGCCGCTTGAGCCATCGGATCTCATTCAATAGTTGTATCCACCTCCTCATGCTCTTGCTCTCTCCATTCCAGGACCATCCTGCAAAAACAAATCAATTTTTTTGAGTTAAACACCCTTTTTTGGCCATTTGCGTACCTATATGTGGCCTTCTTTGCACACAGTCACGTGTAGGGCTTGATACATGCTCCATGTGGTTCACACAGGGGTGTATACCTCGTCGTACACCCAACCTTAACAAAGGAGACCTGCGTACACTAAAAATCCTAATTGATGCCCTCAAAAACAAAAAAATTGGAACCTAATTCAAAAATGTAATCCACTGAATTTGAAAAGGATGAGATGAAGAGTTACCTGATCCAAACGGTTCGTGATTTCATTGCCCGATGCTCCCGCAATCGCCATTTGAATCTTGGAGGTATTTTTGGTCCAAATTGCACTATTTGGGTAAAAATCAAATTGATACAGTAATTTTTTTTTTATTACTATCTATAAGTTATTTTTACCCACTTTATATAGTTTCATGCTATTTTTTAACCTAATGGACTAATTCAAATATGGTTTTGAGTTGGTTTGTTGTAGTTTTGACTCAGTTTTCTTGCGGATTTCAACGTCACGATTGGTCGTTCGTCACCTCGAGCAGGTATTTTCATAACCTAGCATATAGGATAGGTATCCACTCCATCATGCATTTTCGCATTATCCTTTGACTACCGCCTTTTTTACGCCTTAGGTACGAACCCATTTGTTGCGACACAAAACCTTCCGTCTGTTATAAGTAGTGTCGCTAATAAATGGTAGAGACTTACCAAACATGGGTGCCCTAGTTAGATCCCCTTTGTCATTTGGTGCCCATGCCGAGTTATTTCCTTAGGACATAGATTCCATTATAACTTGATACATGACTTTATAATGAGCCTCATTTCTCATTCATGCACATGCGACCTTATTCCCCTCGGACTACCAAAAACGAGTCTTAATTAAGCTCTTTTCCAACTCGTCTAAAAACCGAAAAGATTGTTGAGCAATTTGTCCCTTTCACACTCGTTAAACTGGATTTGAAAGGTCATGAGTCTTAGTTAAGCTCTTTTCCGACTTGTTATAAAAAATATAAAAGATTGCCGAGGGAACTTGTATTTTTCACACTTGTAAATTGGATTTGAAAAGACGTCTATTTGGCACAAGTTTACCCATTTTTCACACCAAGTAGACTACAAGACATAAAAAAGGATATTTTTTGGTGTTAAGTTGTGATTGCATCTCATGCCCTCGCTTGCAGCATTGAGCCTTTAGTCGGTTCTCGCTTTGCGTTATAAATCGTTGCCTAAGCAATTTTGCATCCTCAACCAAGCAGATCCTTGTTTATATCCTTTGCAATTTGACACCCTATACCCTGGAGGAAACATCACCCCGAGTGTCCATCTCCCGCATGCATTTCCTTGCATTAATCATAGGTACGTTCCACTGTTGGAACTAGTTTTGCTTACTTGAGACATTCGTTTCCTCCTCTGTATCATATCATTCATTTGTTATGAAAAAACAAAAAAAGACGGGCAGGGAGGGAGTACTATATTATAATTGGCAGCAGTCGTGTTGCCTTTGAATAGAGCACAAAATTATTGAGTCCTTGTGTCATCATAATTTTGGGTTTTAGCATGGCCTTAGGAAGTCGATCTCGTTACAAATTTTTCTCTACCGACTGGTTACTCTTCTAGTCCCTATAGAGAACATTATTAATGCCTCCTGCATCTAATAGTCACATCATTGAGTCTATGTTGCCGGAGTCCACCACATGTGTCATGCTCTTGTTCAAAGGAAGTCTCACAACCTGCGTCGGCCACTCCTCATAAATCTTGACTTTGCATGTCGGCCATACCCTCAGTTTGTCTCAAAATCACATGATACTATGGTCTTACCACACACCCTAGCCCTACTTGCATCATCGGTAGGTCACCTTGAACCCAACAATCAACATTTCCTCATTGGTCATTGACTGGGTGGTTTCCCTTATGTTCGATGGCAAGACATCTATTCACACTTTGGGATTCGTTCAGTGTCTTGGATGCCATTAGCCTTATTGATGGTTTCCTCACCTTTGTCAACAGTTTTCATCATTGGTTGCTATTCAGAGGGTCTTTTTTGTGTACCGCTTGCATTTGATACATGCGAAAGACGCATAAGGTCATTGGTTCGTGAACATGTTCTTCGTCCGATATCCACCAAATCATGAAGCTCTTGTTTTGTTCCTCATGCTGACTGATGAGAGATGCCTTAATGCTCTCCTTTCAGTGGGTCTCTTTCCATCTACTCCAGCTCATATATTCTCTATACGAGACCTAGATTTTTATGAGTACCTTGAGGCTTGCAGTCATTAGTGGTAGGCTCTCTCGCCATTGACAGTTGGGAATGCATCAATGTCTCCTGATCAATGGATTTCTCAAGTGTTCGACACCGACTCCTTTATTCACACTTATAGGAATGTACTCAGTGCCTTGATACCTACTTTCATTATTGGTAGGTTGTCTCGCGTTTGTTAACGGTATACCTCAATGACCAGTAATCAAACAATGTTTCATTATGTTCGACCTCAACTCCTTTATTCACATGATGTAGACTTTCACCCTTGGCAGATAGTGTAGAAGTCTTGAAGACATCACTATGTGGCCGCGGCTTTCCCGAGCTGTTGCTTCCCTTTCATTGGACGAACACCTGTTCGACTTTAGTGATCACGGGAGATGAGATTGTACTCCATGGTATACAAGATATCTTTAGATTGATTTTGAGACTGGTTTCACTGGGCCTTGTTCGTGACTACGACAACTTTTGGCATATAACTGCAATTGTATCCGCCTATTCATCGCCACAGACACTTATATGGTATATTTTCCGCATGGATCTGCATTGTATTCTTTGCAGCCATGTATGCAAAGTCAGTACATAATGTAATGAGCAGTTGAGTTCGTCCAGCTGGTTCTCTACCACTCCACTCCCAGGTTATTTATAATGTATTTCGGCCATTGCAGATACTCCTTTGATCTCACACATTAGGGGGCATCTGTTATAGCAATATTTGCCTCACCATTGCTATCTTGCACAGAGGGCCTTTTTCCATTTCCCTACGAAGACTCATCATCCCTTTTTGATAAATCTAGAGCTAAAAATAAACATTTTTCCACATATACGCGCCCTATCAACTATACAACAAGCGTATACGCAGGATGCTCCACTACAGCCTGCGTACATCGGGATTTGTGCCAGAAAATTCAAAAATGAAGTCACGTTTCCATGTCACGACAATAGATCTCTAATCCTTGGCCTTCCATATATTGGAAATGTTTCGACTCGGCCCTTCAGTTGCATTTTGAAGGCTATAAGAGCACAATTTCGAGCTATGGAAAGGAGGAGAAAGCATTCAACTTTGAGAGCAAAGTTACTCTAGAGAAATTAATTCATATTGAATCTGCATCCCTTGTCCCTCGAGTTTGAACATAGTGTTCAACCCCCAAGCTCTTTCCCTATTGTTGAGAGAACCACATTGTCTCTCTCTTTTGAGCTTGCCTTTGGTAGAGGATTGAAGTGGTGGAGACCCAATTGGAAGGAACTTGGTTCCTTGGTTTCGAACCATGTCAACACAGAAGTCTGTAATGTTGACACTTCTGTTGATCAATTATTAATAGAAATATTCCTTTCTCGTCCTATTGGTATCGTGCAAATATATGATTATTATCCATGGGCATGTTTGTAATTTTTATTAATGGATTATTCTATCTGATGTGCTAACCCCTTTACATTATCACTATATACTTGCTTTGCTTGTTCGTTGAGAACTTATTGCAGGTGCAAAGCTTTGGGTCGGAGTGCTCAATGGTGGAACATCATCAAATGTTGGATCGAGGTAGGCCTCTTTCTTACCTTACACACTAGTTTATATAGCATACAATGGAATTGAGTTGATTTCTGCAGCCATACCTGTCTGTTGTGGTTTACCCTTGGCCATAGAGAGTTTTTCCCTCGTAACAACTGCCCAACTGCAGTGCGCACAAGTGTCTCTCTGCGATTCTGAGAGTTGTGTGTAAAGTGAAGACTGGTGCGCTATATTTATACTAGTTCTGGCAGACTTCCTCGGCCGACTTCTCATTTTGGGTACTAATTAATTCATATTAATTATCTCTCTTAGCTGACATCTCTTCTAGGGTTACATTCACTTCTTTTCTTGCTTCTAAAATATTCTAATCTTGTCAAAGGTCACGATGGAGGCTGATGCCTCCCGAAGATACCATAATATCAACACTCCCTCCTAGCTAGGGAGGTATAACTCATAATGGTCTTTAGCACAAACAAACCATTCAATTGGTAGCATCATTATAGCCACATAGGCTAATTAAATCACGAGCACTGTCATTATTATCCAACTGGATAATCTCCATGACAACTGGTACAATGTCAACTGATAAAACACAACTGTGTTTATCCATAGTAGTACACAACTACTCAATCTGTGATACATAGTCACAAACAGTGGAACATATCCACCATAGTAGCATACCTATACTGTCTGGAGACATATAGTCTCCATAGCAATCATATCAACTAATATCAACCTGCACAGAAACAATGTTATGATATAAACTGGGTCATCTGGGCCATTCTTCCACTCACATCTATGAGATCTGGAAGAGCATCTGCCCTCAAAGTAGAACATCAATGATGGACTATCTGGACTATTCTTCTCAAGCAAGGAAGAATAACTGTCATGATTTATGAGCTTGGACCATTCCCTATCCGGGCCATTCCTCCGACACTAAACAAAGTACACCATGGAGAGAATGAATCTACCCTAGGGAATGCCTGTCCCTAATTGTTGAACCTAGACCGTTCACCTATCTGGGCCATTCCTCTGGCACTAAACAAAGTGCAACCTAGAGAGAATGAATCTGCCCTAGGGAATGACTCTTCGGACCATTTCCTTGGGAAATGATTGTACTGCACCAACCTCCAAAATGGACCATTCTTCGAAACTGCTCGCAACTGTGAGCTTCGAAAGAATGACTGTCCAACGAGGTGAACCAGTCTTCTTGACCACAACTGAGAGTGACCGTCAAGAAGAGAGACTGTCCTAGACCATTTCCCAAGTTAACCACAAGGGAAATCACCGCCTATGGTACATCAACAATCCATCGAACCATTTTCATTACAAAAATGACCGTTCGATCTGGACCATTTTCCGAACTGGAAAATGCCTATCTGTAAAAAATCCCAATCACTTTCCGAACTAGAAAGGAACTGCCCAAGCTTGACCATTTTTCAAACTTGAAAATGACTGTCCTTGAATCAATGATATGTTAGTGCTCACTCCCAACCCGGAGAGTCTCTTCCCTTTCAACTAAGGGAGTTATTTCCACAATCCCCAATTTGTCTCGGAAATATGCAAACTTTATTCTGGATAGAGGCTTTGTCAGGATATCTGATGGCTGCTCATCTGTGGGGATATACTGGAGGTTTACTTCTCCTTCCTGGACTTTATCTCGAATAAAGTAGTATTTGATCTCAATGTGTTTCAACCATTAATGAAACACTAGGTGTTCTGATAGCCTTATACAACTCTGATTGTCACAGTGTATTATGGTCGAATCTGGAACTTGATCAAATAATCCAGAAATCAAATTTCTTAGCCATATTGCCTCTGTACATGCCTCACATGCTGCAATATATTCTACTTCTGTTGTGCTGAGTGCTACAGATTTCTGTTTCCTGCTGCCCCAAGATATCATAGCGGAGCCTAAGCTGAAACACATCTCTGAAGTACTCTTATGTCTTCTGCACTTCCTGCCCAATCTGAATCTGTGAATCCATGAAGTTGTATATCACTCAATGTTGTATATCTGAAACCATAGTTTAGTGTCCCATGAATATACCTTAGAACATGCTTTGCAGTTGTCCAATGCTCATGTCGAGGTTCCACCTGGAACTGGCTTAGTGTGTTCACGGCAAAGCAAATGTCTGGTTGAGTATTTACCAAATACATCAATGACCTAATCAATTGTCGATATAGTGATGGATCTACTGAATCAGAATTTGAATCTCTTACTTTTCTTATATCTATGGTCATAGGAGTGTCCATGGATTTGCAATCCATCATTCCAAACTTCTAAAGAATCTTTATTGCATACTTTCCTTGTCCAAGGAATACTTCACCATGCTTTTGCAATACTTCTAGTCCCAAGTAATAATGCATGAGACCAAGATCTTTCATATCAAACTCAGAAGCTAGTTCCTTTTTGCACTGGATGATGAGAGACTCTTCACATGTTAGGAATAGATCATCAACATATAGCAGTAGAATCACAAGTGCATGGTTCAAGACTTTGTAGTAAAGATTTGGATCTGCATGACTTTTGGAGAAACCAAGTCTCATTAGGTAGTTGTCTATTCTGGCATACCAAGCTCTTGGAGCTTGCTTGAGTCCATAT
>JZKD02S0718729.1:240633-255680 GCA_000966675.3 Picea glauca | reverse complement strand
GATAAAGTGAGGTGAAAAAGTAAGGAGGAATATTTAAATGATAAAGTAATGGAGAACTTTCTAATTATGGAAAGTGGTTAATCCTAAAAATGAGGAAAATAGGTTAAGTGACCTAAAAATGGGTTAAGTGACCTAGAAATAGGTAAGTGAACTAGAAATGGGTTAAGTGACCTAGAAATGGGTTAATGTAACGAACCTCCTCGTTACGATGACAACCTCTCATAACAAGTGCAAATTTTTTTTGTGTGTGTGTGTGCGTGTGTACAAGGGTAACAAGACATTATACTCTGCGCTGGCACATGACGATGAATCATGACACATACAATTGCAATATCAACATAAATATCTAAGATGCACATCAACATCTGCCAGCAATGAACAACAATCAACTGAAAAAATAATAAGATTGACTACCCACTCGTCCTACCCTGCAATGGTTAGGACCTCCCAGACACATAAGCAACGCTCAAGCCCAGGTTCCCATTGATTTTAACCATTTAAGGTCTCAGGGTTGGCGACTGTTTTGAGGAACAAGGAGGTGTCTACAACCCGCCCGACACAAGCAGAACAAACCTTCTAAGCTAAAGACAATAACATAACCATCAAGATTGCAAACAACAAGGTTATCGACATTATGGAAGTTTACGATCGTGCGTCATTATTAACTCATTACTACTATTACAGTATTGCATGGGAGGTGTCCCCTTAATCAGATTACAAGACAAAGGCAATTAATAAAGCAAGTAAGGTAATTAACACAGCTTATTCAACCCCCAATCCGAGCCCTGCAATGCATGTCTAAAGTGTAAATGATATCAAGGTATGATCTAAAATTAGTCTTAGAACCAACTCATCTACTCAATTTTAATCTTACAAGTTTCATCATTGTACCATCTAAATCAATTGGCCTTAAAATGTTATTGGTTGCTAAGAGTATTTTGTTTTCAGGTTGATATCTAAAAAATCATGTCAACGAAAACACCTAACTATGTCCCAAGAAGTAGATTATGTACATCATATCCACCTTTATCCAAATTCCTCTTCCCATACTATATTAATAATAATTTATTATCCTTAATAAAGGCACTTCATTGTTTAAAAGGTCATTAAAAACTTAACCATCTCCTAAACCTATGAGGATGTCTAAACCAAGTTTCTAAAGAAATCAGTCTCTTCAACCACTCTTGTGCAATAAAAGTCTACTCTATGAAGGTTCATGTACCTTATTGGTTCACCACAAAACTTAAGAGAAGGACATAAATTAAATGAAGGAAATTATTATTTAAATGAAATGAAGAAAAGGGAACTAAATTAAAGTTAAAGGAAACTAAGCAACCTACTGATTGTATCTTGACAACTATAATATTGTAACATGTTCGAATAGTTGCAACATGTTCAATCAAGTAAAATATACAAGCATCCAAGTTATATTAAAACCACACCCATTTTACATTAACCATATTCAATTTAAATTTAGTACAATGCCCACCAAGACAATACCCACTAAACAATTATTAAAACCATACGAAATATATTAAACAACACTCGCTAAGATTTTATATTAAGACAAATTCTTTTATCCAAATTTAGATAGATTGTTAGATTATTAGATACACAAATAATTTTGAACCAATTGTTGATCTAAGGAAATTATATAACCAGAATCTAACTATCAGGGATCCTTACAAAATTTTAAAATTGATTGAAGGGAGAACTAAATTGCAATTAGTTTCAAGGAGCTGAGGAAGCAAGGATCAAATTTCAAAACTGAAAATCTATAATATTGTTTAGATACAAAATTTCCTCATTGAAGCCATTCTTCCAATGACATGTAAAAACAATAAAAGATCCCTGTTAATGGAAAGTGCGATTAAAAATCTCCTTTAATTGAAAGTTGCTATTAAAAGATCCCTTTTAATTTGAGTGTTTCTATAACTAGCCATTCCCTTAATAGGCGTAAACTGGAAAATGTGGAAGGTTGCAGTTAATTAATATTATGGTGGTTGTAAAAGTTGTTGACCAAAGAGTAGGAATTGTGATTACCAGGTTGCGACTGCCAAGTAATAATAAGGAAAAACAGAAGCATTAAAATCAACACAAGAGAACTAAAGGCGGAGGGTGCATGCCTGAAAATCAAAAATCAAAATGGCTACTATCAAGGAAACTGTCAGAAACCAAGAATCCATTTGAAAAAAATTATCCTGACCGTGTCATGACGAACCCCTTCTCTCCCATCCATAACGCGTCTTGCAGAGGTGGAGGTACATGCAACCGTTTACACAGTTCACAGAGGGAGGGTGCATGCAACATCTACAGAGATGCACACTTGTGTTTGCAGAGGCGAAAAAGGTAGATGGTTTTTATTAACAGCAGTAGAGGCAATTAAAACGGTTTCCACACAGTTGCAGGGAGAAAATGAATGGTTTTTAGTTTACAGTTGCAGAGGCAAATTTAAAGGTTTTTAATAATTAGAGACTGTTCCAACTACTAAGGTGATTAATTTGTCCAGAATCAGACTCATTCAGCAAGGGCGTGATTAGTAAAAGCTAGAAAAAAAAATAACCACAATCGACTGCTATCAAAATTTAAATTTCATTCAGTTTTAAAGTGCCAGCCGGTTCAGTTTAAGGGATAGGCAATTTATGTAAATCCAGCGATGTCCATTAAACATATACAATCACAGCCAGTAAAAACATGTCTAATTTCAATCCATTTGAAATCAAATGCTATCCATTAAAAACGATCGTTGCATATAACTCATGGTTTTACTATACACAAGGAAGGTTGAGTTAATTTGAAACGTGGAGTAAGTTTGAAATGCTTGATAAATATAAGAAACATAGAATTGAAGTAAGCATGCAGAGTTATGTGCTAATGAACACACCGGTAAGGAGCATTTTCTTATTAAATGAAAGATCCGCTATGGTAAGTAGAATTCTATACATTTCCAATCAATTTAAAATCTATTCCACATCAATCGATCAAACTAAACAAATGAAATCCATCGCAGACACAAGCACAACTTTGCATAGAAGACATGTGTAATGTGGTGACACAATCCAGGAATGTGCATGTTAATAAATCCAGCGCTGACTAGTTAAGGAATATGCAATTTAATTAAATTCCAGCACTGTCTAAATAACGAAATATGCAGTTGAAATATAAAGATTGTTTAGTATACTAAGAAGTAAACAACTAATGCAGAGTCCCTTCCATCATTCGATTTGCAAATGTTTAAAATCTTAAAGGGAAACGATTACTGTAATGACATTGTCAATCAATGAGTGCTAAAGTTATTCGCTGAAGAGAAAAAAATTAATGCAAGGGACAGTTGGTCGCTGGCCAACAGAGTTACAAGCACAAACCAAATATCCATCAACATAAAATGCAGTCAATGATGTGAAAACACAGGAATTTCCAGCGAGATAAAGACGAAGTAAATCGAGATAACAATGGATATAAATATGATGAGCTCATGAAAAACCTCGCCAATGATCAAGTTTGTTGGGTTAATAAAATACATCAAGGCCCGAGATAATCAATCAGCAAAGCTATAAAAATCCATTCAAGAAACTAACAATCAGTTTGCCTACTTAGAACACATACAGATCTAAATCACACATTGACGACATTCTATCATTCAACCGAAAGGTGTACCGTTGCCTGTTTTCCTACTTCGAGTGTCGTCCACGCGCTCCGTGCCGCTCCCTCTTGCCGACCGTCAAGACCTCACCAGTACCTCCCAGCCAACACTAGGGGTACTCCATTGTCTCATTTCCCTCACCCACCTAGATTTACTCCTAAATTTACTCCTAGGTGTCCCTAGATTCCCTTACAGGTTTTAAAATCTTTCCTTAAAAAGAAATTGCTAAATTAGTTCAAAATTAGAAGTTTCTTAAATGTCGATTCTTTTCTAAGTTGGTTTCCCACTTTTTACCATGAGTTTCCCTCTTTTACTTTTATTATTAATTTAGTATCCTTTTACACTTTCACAAGTTAAATAATTAAATTATTCTTTACCTTTTATCCATAGATTTTATTTAAGTTCTTACTCTGTTCATTTTACCCAAAAATTTATGAAGTCCACAATTATTGCTTAAGTGGTTTTTATTTTAAACTTTTTCATTTTATTTTTTTAGAGAAATTTTCCTAAGGGTAGACAAAATTTTACCCCTAGTGAAGTTTTAAACTTAGAACTTATATTTTGGACTGGGTGACACTTAATTAGGGGAGTCCTTTTTTTAATGAGATATTCATCTTAGGGCCATCTAGGTTCATTCCTTTAACATCACCAACGCGGCGTTCCCTTCAGGACGCACTACGTGCTCCAAGGGTGCCACTCGCCTCTTTTGTTTCTTTTGTGCGACGTTCCCTCCAGGACGCACAACGTGCTCCAAGGGTGCCACTCGCCTCTTGACTGATTGGTAGACATCAATAACCCCTAGACTCAACACTCCACCGGGTGAACTTGTGGGAGACTAAGGGCTTCTAAGGAATAAGTCCCCCTCCTTATTGTATGCCCCTTAGAATCATTGTGAGTGACTGTCGCAGTCTGCGCCCACGACATCGTGGGTCCTCTTGAACTAGGTAATCGCCAACCTACAGTTCGAGCCATGGTGGGAGTGCTAGTAGGCTGTGGCAGGGCTACTATCCACACCTCTCCCTCAACCTCTCTGGTATTCGTGTGTGGCCCCTTTACTCCATATGTGAGTCTGGTCGGCAAGCTATCGTCAGCCTGCATCATCAACAATCATGTCAGACATGTCCACATAATATCATCGAATCAAATGTACTAAAATCATAGTAAAACAATCAAACCCCAATAGCACACTCCCTGACTTGATCCGAAGTCCAAGGATTCCATCGATGCCTCTGCATCCTCAAGGTCCAAAACCCTGCACACTCAGTAAAACCGAGTCAATAGCACCTGTGTATGTCAATGCAGTAAAACATCATGTCATCTATCATAACGCATCATAATCAAGGACAAATGTTTTAATATCATAATAGTCCGGATCACTTGCGAGCATGTGTCCTCAAAGAATAAGTTTTCTCAGTGCGCCAGAGCGGGATGTTACATACACCCCCTCTTGGTCTAAACTTCATCCCAAAGTTTCATAGTATAAATGCCGAAATAAGTGTATCATAGTATCATAAGTCTATCTATCAAACAAAAATGGAAACTGTTGGCGCATATCATATGCATCCTCCCAGGTCACTGAGTGCAGACTATAATTGTCCCACTGGACCTTGACCTGATCTATCATTCAACGTCGTAATTGTCGAACGCGATGATCTAAGATGTGGACCGGCTCAGCCGTGAGCACTCCCTCATTCGATACCTGCAAGGAACTCATGTCAATCACATGTGTAGGATCACTAATATAATGTCTCAAAACAGATACATGAAAAACGTTGTGCATACGCCTCAAGGAATCAGGCAAGGCTAGTCGATAGGCCACGGGCCCCTTTCTCTCCACAATCTCGAAGGTTCCCACAAACCTAGGAGAGAGTCTATCTCCCTTCCCAAACTTGATCAGAATCTTATGCGGTTTAACCTGTAAGAAGACTCGATCGTCGACCTTGTAACTACCGTCGACTCTGTGCGCATCGACATAACTCTTCTGTCGATCCTGTGCTTCTTTAATCCTTTGTCTTATGGTTTGCATTTGCTCTTCCATTTCTTGGATTGCTTCTGGTCCCACAAAGACCCTATCATCAAGCCGATCCTAACTCAAGGGATCGACATGGTCACCCATAAAGAAACTCGAAAGGCGCCATCTTAATGGTGCTCTGGTAAC
The DNA here is from genome assembly GCA_000966675.3 of Picea glauca. Taxonomy (NCBI): domain Eukaryota; kingdom Viridiplantae; phylum Streptophyta; class Pinopsida; order Pinales; family Pinaceae; genus Picea; species Picea glauca. The sequence goes on along the minus strand of JZKD02S0718729.1, from coordinate 249,879 downwards.
TGTTGTTGTAAGCGAACTCCACTAGTGGCAAGAATTTCTCCCAATTCTTTTGTTGGTCCATCACGTACATGCGCAACATGTCCTCCAAGGTTTGGTTTGTTCGTTCGGTCTGTCCATCAGTCTTTGGGTGATACGCAGTACTAAAGTTAAGTTGGGTTCCCAAGGCCTCTTGGAAACTTGTCCAAAATCGTCCAGTAAACATTGAGCCTCAATCGGATATAATATTTTTAGGCATGCCATGCAGCCTCACAATATCACTGATGAAAACTCTAGCTATGTCAAGTGCCTGATACGTCGTCCGCACAGGAATAAAGTGAGCACTCTTCATTAGAGTGTCTACTACTACAAAAATCGAGTCATGACTCCTTGCCGTTAGTGGCAATACAACAATAAAATCCATCAAAATAACCTCCCATTTCGATTCCAAAATGGCATGTGGTTGTAGTAATCCTGTTGGGTGTCTATGTTCAGCCTTTACCTGCTGACATTCTAAACATCTGGCCACATAGTTGACTATGTCGGCCTTCATTCCCTTCCAGAAGAATAAGGGTTTAAGGTCTGCCCTCATCTTCGTGACTCCCGGGTGAGCCATGTAAACTGCTCTATGAGCCTCACTCGGGATCAACATCCTCAACTCGTCATTTGGCGGTATGTAAATCCAACTTTTAAACCTCAATAACCCATCACTATCAAATTAAAATCCCTCATATCGTGGTACCATCATTGTGTTTTGTCCGATAAAACCCTCGACCTCTTTGTACCAGTCGTCGTCACGGTATAAAGTTAGAATTTTTTCACGTAGATTCGTCTGAAGAGGCAACATCGAAAATATGCGTGGCCTCCGACTCAAAGCATCTGCCACTCAGTTCATTGTTCCCTTTATGTAAGTAATCTCAAAGTCGTACTCGCTAAGCAATTCCGACCAACGTCGTTGTCGCGCATTCAGGTCGCTTTGCATAAAAATGTGTTGTAGTCCACAATGATCAGTCTTTAGTTCAAATTTTCGTCCAACCAGGTAGTGTCTCCAAACCTTCAAGGCATATACGATGGATAATAACTCCAAATCGTGCATTGTGTAGTTCTCCTCATGCCTTCTCAGTTTCCTTGAAATGTAAGAAATCACTCATCCGTCTTGCATCAAGACTCCGCATAAGCCTTCCTTGGATGCGTCTGTGCATACCAAGAAGTCCATGTCCATGTTAGGGACCTTTAGTATTGGTTCTATTGTAAAAAACTCCTTAAGCCTCCGAAATCCTTCCGCACATTTCTCGGTCCAAACAAACTTCTTGTTCTTCTTCTGCAATTCTGTGATCGGATTTGCTGTCTTCAAAAATCCCTCGACAAACCATCGATAGTATCCTACTAAACCCATAAAGCTACATACTTCCGGGACATTCATCAGCGTAGGCCATTCCATAATATCCTCGACCTTGGCTGGATCCACGGTGATACCTTCGCCAGAGATGACATGCCCCAAGTAGTGAATCTCCGATTGGTAAAAAGAGCATTTGGACAACTTCCCATACAATTTGTGCTCTCGCAGACACTGTAGTACCAAGTGCAAGTACTCATCATGCTCCTCCGTCGTCCAAGAGTAAATCAAGATATCCTCAATGAACACCCCATTCATCAAACTCATAAATACCCCTGGGGAGTTTGTCAGTCCAAACGGTAAAATAGTAAACTCGTAATGTCCAAATCTCATCTTAAAGGTGGTCTTAGGGACACCATCCTCCTTGATCCGTAACTGGTGATACCCTGATCACAAATCGATCTTGGAGAACACCGTCGCACCATTCATTTGATCAAACATATCATCAATTCTCGGCAATGGATACTGATTCTTGATCATAGCCTTGTTCAGTTGACGGTAGTTAATGCAAATCCTCCATGATCTGTCCTTATTTCGTATGAAAATAATAGGTGCACCCCATAATGACACACTAGGACGTATCAGTCCCAGGTCCAACAACTCCTTCAGTTGCATTTTCAACTCTTGTAACTTTGGAGTCGACATTCAATAAGGCATTCTTGCTATCGGTTCAATCCTCGGTTTTAGGTCTATGGTAAATTTCAATTCCCTCTTCAGCAGCATCCCAGGTAACTCCTCCAGAAACACATCTGCAAACTCCTTCACCACTGGAAGGTGTTCTAGACCTTCTGCTACTCCCTTATCGTTTAACGCAAGGATCGCATAAAGCTTGCATCCTTTGCGCATAATCTTCCGTAACTGTAAGGAAGAGACAAACCTCATGGAAACTCCCTGGTTCCATCCTATAATCACACATCTCTGTCCCTCGTCATTGACCAAGCTCAACTGTTTTGTCTTACAGTTGAGTATCGCCTCATGCAATTCCAACCAATCCATACCAATCATGACATCATAAGATCCTAAGATCGTGACGTATAGGTTGGCTCTTGTGACAAACTCTCCTAGGTTAAGGGTACATCCTATAACCTTTCCTCCAACCTTTTGTTTGGCTCCTGAAGCCATCTCCATGAAGCTAAACTCATCTAATTCAACTTCCTTTACCTTAATCCTTTTTAGCACTACACCAGAAATGAAACTCTCGGTAGCACTAGGATCTATCAAAATACTGAGGGTCTGGTCAGCGACGATACCTGTCATCTCGAGCACAGTCAACTGGTGCTCTGCCTGGTGGTTATTCACCGCTGCATGAATCTGATGGGCCTTGCCCATATCTCCCACTATAGTGGGTCCTGTTAATCTGAACGCTTGGTTCCTCTCCACAGGACAGTCACACTGGTAGTGTGTCTCCCCACACATCCAACACCCCTTCTTTGACCCAGTAGTCCTGGTACCTGAAGTAGAAGATGATGGCCCACCAGCATGGAACCCTGGTCTGTTCTGCTGAACAAGCCTAAACTACTGCTGCTGCAGGCGACGGTGTTGTTGATGCTATGGTCCTTGGTAAGGTACCCGCTGATAAGGCATCGGTCGCCGGGGTGTAGTAAAAGTGGATCCCCTATGGAAGCCACGATATCCCAACATATGTCTCACTGGTGTCTGGTGCTGTTGGGTTGCAACTGAAACCTGCCCTGCTGGTCTCGCTGGAGTCCTAGTCTGAGCCCCACTGATAGGCTCCTCCTCTACTATGAGGGCCTTCTGGATGGCATCGTGAAAGGTTTGGGGCATCAAAATCCTAACCTTTGCACGCAGGCTACCATTAAGGCTGAACACGAACCTGTTGACCTTAAGTTTTTCAGTGTTAAGGTGTGAAGCATACCAAAGCAGCTCCATAAAATGGGCCTCGTACTCAGGCACCGTACGACCTCCCTGTCATAGGGCATTGAACTCATTGAGATGACACTCAATGAATTCCTCTTAAAGGTACCTCTCTCAGAACCGTTCCTCGAACAGTTCCCATGACACGTCTTCGATGACCATGTTCAGCTGCAGTAGGAGCATCTTCCACCATAGAAGAGCGCTCCCCTTCAGTTGAAAGACCTCCATGTGGACCTTCATGTTGGAGGTATAATCGCGAAGTACGAAGCACATCGCCATGTTCTCCAACCATGCCTCGGCGGCGGCACCGTCCGAGGCACCAAAGAACTCGGGAAATTTGACCTTCTTGAGTTCACGGTGAATGCTACCAGTAATGGTTGGTGCACGTGGCAGAACTTCAGCAGGCGCTGACGCTCTAGCCTCATCTCTGTCCAAACGAATGATCAATGCCTCGGACATGCGCTGAAAAGATCTCATCATTCCGACTACATCACCAACTACTATCTTCTCCTGTCCGAGAAACTGCTCGTCTCCCTGGGGGTTAGACCCCTCAAGTGTGGATGCTACAGGAGGTGTTGTGCCTCCTCCCCTAGCACCCCGTCATTTTCCTCCGCGACGTCCTCTAACCATGATTACCTGTACGTACACAATAAACTCGATTAGCAACAGTATAATCAATCATGTCAACGAAATTGGTAGCAATCCCAAGTCACGGGTTGAACCCGCTCTGATACCATATGTAACGAACCTCCTCGTTATGACGACAACCTCTCATAACAAGTGTAATTTTTTATTTTTTTGTGTGTGCATGTGTACAAGGGTAACAAGACATTATACTCTGTGCCTCCACATGACAATGAATCATGATGCATACAACTGCGATATCAACATAAAGATCTAAGATGCACATCAACATCTTCCATCAATGAACAACAATCAACCGACAAAATAATAAGACTGACTACCCACCCATCCTACCCTGCAATGGTTAGGACCTCCCAGACACATAAGAAACACTCAAGCCCAGGTTCCCATTGATTTTAACCATTTAAGGTCTCAGGGCTGGTGATTGTTCCGAGGAACAAGGAGGTGTCTACAACCCGCATGACACAAGTAGAACAAACCTTCTAAGCTAAAGACAATAACATAACAATCAAGATTGCAAACAACAAGGTTATCGACATTATGGCAGTTTACGAACGTGTGTCATTATTAACTCATTACTACTATTACAATATTGCATGGGAGGTGTCCCCTTAATCAAATTATAAGACAAAGACAATTAATAAAGCAAGTAAGGTAATTAACAAAGCTTATTCAACCCCCAATCTGAGCCCTGCAATGCATGTCTAAAGTGAAAATGATATCAAGGTATGATCTAAACTTAGTCTTAGAAACAGTTCATCTGCTCAATTTTAATCTTACAAGTGTCATCATTGTACCATCTAAATCAACTGGCCTTAAAATGTTATTGGTTGCTAAGAGTATTTTGTTTTCAAGTTGATATCTAAAAAATCATGTCAACGAAAAAACCTAATTATGTACATCATATCCACCTTTATCCAAATTCCTCTTCTCATACTATATTAATAATAATTTATTATCCTTAATAAAGGCACTTCATTGTTTAAAAAGTCATTAAAAACTTAACCATCTCCTAAACCTATGAGGATGTCTAAACCAAGTTTCTAAATCAATCAGTCTCTTCAACCGCTCTTGTGGAATAAAAGTCTACTCTATGAAGGTTCATGTACCTTATTGGTTCACCACAAAACTTAAGAGAAGGGCATAAATTAAATGAAGGAAATTATTATTTAAATGAAATGAAGAAAAGGGAACTAAATTAAAGTTAAAGGAAACTAGGCAACCTACTGACTGTATCTTGACAACTATAATATTGTAACATGCTCGAATAGTTGCAACATGTTCAATCAAATAAAATATGCAAGCATCCAAGTTATATTAAAACCACGCCCATTTTACATTAACCATATTCAATTTAAATTTAGTACAATGCCCACTAAGACAATACCCACTAAACAATTATTAAAACCATACCAAATATATTAAACAATACTTGCTAAGATTTTATATTAAGACAAATTCTTTTATCCAAATTTAGATAGATTGTTAGATTAGTAGATATGCAAATAATTTCGAACCAATTGTTGATCTAAGAAAATTATATAACTAGAATCTGATTGTTAGGGATCCTTACAAAATTTTAAAATTGATTGAAGGGAGAACTAAATTGCCATTAGTTTCAAGGAGCTGAGGAAGCAAGGATCAAACTTCAAAACTGAAAATCTATAATATTGTTTAGATACAGAATTTCCTCATTGAATCCATTCTTCCAATGACATGTAAAAATAATAAAAGATCCCCGTTAATGGAAAGTGCGATTAAAAATCTCCTTTAATTGAAATTTTCTATTAAAAGATCCCTTTTAATTTGAGTGTTGCTATAACTGGCCATTCCCTTAATAAGCGTAAATTGGAAAATGTGGAAGGTTGCAGTTAATTAATAATATGGTGGTTGTAAAAGTTTCTGACCAAAGAGTAGGAATTGCGGTTACCAGGTTGCGACTGCCAATTAATAATAAGGAAAAACAGAAGCATTAAAAACGACAAAAGAGAACTAAAGGCAGTGGGTGCATGCCCAAAAATTAGAAATCAAAATGGCTACTGTCAAGGCAACCGTCAGAAATCAAGAATCCATTTGACAAAATTTATCCTGACCGCATCATGATGAACCCCTTCTCTGTCGTCCATAACGCGTCTTGTAGAGGTGGAGGTACAGGCAACCATTTACACAATTCATAGAGGGAGGGTGCATGTAACATCTATAGAGATGCGCACTTATGTTTGTAGAGTCGAAAAGGTAGATGGTTTTTATTTACAGCGGCAGAGGCAATTAAAATGGTTTCCACATAGTTGCAGGGCGAAAATGAATGGTTTTTAGTTTACAGTTGTAGAGCCAAATTTAAAGGGTTTTAATAATTAGAGACTCTTCCAATCGTTAAGGCAATTAATTTGTTCAGAATCGGACTCATTCAGCAAGGGCGTGATTAGTAAAAGCTGGAAAAAAAAAACAACCACAATCGACTGCTATCAAAAGTTAAATTTCATCGAGTCTTAAAGTGCCAGCCGGTTCGGTTTAAGGGATAGGAAATTTATGTAAATCCAGCGCTGTCCATTAAACATATACAATCATAGCTAGTAAAAACATGTCTAATTTCAATCCATTTGAAATCAAATGCTATCCATTAAAAATGATCGCTACATATAGGTTTGTTCCTTTAACATCACCAATGCGACATGCCCTTCAGGATGCACTACATGCTCCAAGGGTGCCACTCGGCTCTTTTGTTTCTTTCGCATAACGTGCCCTTCAGGATGCACCACGCACTGCAAGGGTGCCACTCACCTCTTGACTGATTGGTAGACATCAATATCCCCTGGAGTCAACACTCTGCCAGGTGAACTTGTGGGAGACTAAGGGCTTCTAAGGAATAAGGCCCCCGCCTTATTGTGCACCCCTTAGAATCATCGCGAGTGATTGTTGTAGTATGCCCTCGTGACATCATGGGTCCTCTCGAACTAGGTAATCATTAACCTATAGTTCGAGCCACAGAGAGAGTGCTAGTAGGTTGTGGCAGGGCTGTTGTCCACACCTCTCCCTCAACCTCTCTGGTAGTCGTGTGTGGCCCTTTTACTCCATATGTGAGTCTGGTCAGCAAGCTATCGTCAACCTGCATCATCAACAATTATGTTAGACATGTCCACATCATATCATCTAATCAAATGTACTAAAATCACAGTATAACAATCAAACCCCAATAGCACACTCCTTGACTCGATCCAGAGTCCAAGGGTTTCGTCGATGCCTTTGCATCCTCAAGGTCCAAAACCCTACACACTCAGTAAAACTGAGTCAATAGAACCTGTCTATGTCAATGCAGCAAAACATCATGTGATGTATCATAACGCATCATAATCAAGGAAAAATGTTTTAATATCATAATAGTCCGGATCACTTGCGAGCAAGTGTCCTCAAAGAATAAGTTTTCTCAGTGCACCAGAGCGGGATGTTACAGAAGATACTTCTAAGGAAAAGTTTTGGAGAGAATAAATAAGAGGCAAGGCTCTCTCATGTTATATCACACTTGAGGGTAAAATCACGGAGGTGGGTAACACTTTCATGAAAATTCGATCTCCAAAATTCCGAAAAACATTTTTTCAGTCGAACTAATATTATTTTTCGGCCGAAAGATTATTTTTTCGGTCGAAGTATTTTCGGCTGAACCCTGGAATGTCAAATCGAACGGTACAGTGATGATACCCTCGATTTGTGTGTAAAAATTTAGTTGGATGATTTTTTTCCATCTGACAATATGTTTTCGGCTGAAAGATAATCAGGCCGAAAACTTTTTTCCGCCGAATGAATAGTTCGGACGAACTATTCTTTTGGTCGAAAAATGTTTCAGCGGAAAACTTATTTTGACCAAATTTTTTTTTATATATTAACCACACATCGTTATTGTAATGTTTTTTTCATCTCTTTCCGTTTGTGATAGTGAGTGAGTGTTGAGTGATTGTGAGCGTTTATTTTAATCTCTTTTTGTTTGTGATAGTGAGTGAGTGTTGAGTGATTGTGAGCGGTCGGGTTGTTGTGTTCGCACAGACGTCGTGTTGGTGGGCGGTCGAGTGGGTCGAGATTCAGGTAATCCCAAAACCCCGGTAAATCATAATTTTGAAATTTAATTTAAATGTCCCTTTTAATTTTTAATTTTAACTGTAATTTTTAATTTGTTATTTTAAATTTTAAATTTATTTTTAATTTAAAATTTAATTTATATGTTGGCCCCTATGGCCAAGCAGTGGGCACACCAATAGCCTGGCCATAGGGCTGGGCCTCCACGTCTAAGTCACAGTCCACTGGACTGTGGGGGCCAATCCAAATTAATATTTCACCAACAATTATATAACCCAATTTCGAAAATTGCATAACCCAATTTAGAAATTGTTGAAAAAAATCCAGAATGTTGTGTTATCCCTATAATTGATACACTGATAGTAACTTGGTCATATTATTCTAAGAGTTACCAGCTTTAAAAGAAATTTATGCATTGTTTGCTTAGCCTTTCCCTAGACTCCATTTTTAGAGTGGTGATATTATTCAAAGACTTACCAGCTAGAAATGAAATTAATGTAGAGTCTACTTAGCCTTTCCCTTAGCCTCAGAAGTTGAAATTATTTTTTTACTATAAGTGCCATGTATTTTTTTGAAACTCTGAGTGTGTATTATCAAAATTGCTCCGGCCTAACCAGGTCAGCATTCTTACTCACACAAAAATAACGCAGGTAGTGTTCCCTCCAAAAGAAGGATATCAACCAACAATTTTAAACTAACTTGTTGAATAGTGTGCTAGTGTACACCCTAGTAAACCAATTTAACAACAAAATTATTCAAATCTTATTGAGGCTGTGTGTTGTCCTAAAAATAGGCAGAGAACATAGGTGACCAAGACCATTGTGTCTCTAGCTTCCTTCTCTATCCTTTTGACACTACCTCGAATGGAAAATGTGCATACTAAACCCAAATACAAATGCCCAACATTCTCTCATAACCATGTAACCCAATTTTACCTATCCAAATTAATTGTGCCTTGTATATTACCAATTTTACACTTAATGTGATTAATTTGAAAATTTTCAACTAATTTCTTAATTTGTTATTAATCTGCAGTTAGTTGAACTAAATCAGTTAAAAAATGATATAGATATGAGTAACTGTTTGATCAGTTTGTGTAACTATTTGATGAACTTGTGATTAGTTTGTGTAATTGTTCAAAAGATTACATTCTGAATATAAAAGTGTTATAAAATTCTGTGCATAAATGAGTTTGGTACACGTAGAAGAAATCTTTATGTTTATTTCAAATTTGTTAATATTTGTACATTCTAATTATAAAAGTGTTATAAAATTCCGTGCATAAA
>JZKD02S0718729.1:169612-212478 GCA_000966675.3 Picea glauca | reverse complement strand
ACGGTTGGGGGGGTCCGGAATGATCCGTACACCGTATATCTAGGCGTCGTGATCAGGAACATCGATATGTGCAGGGGGCATAAATGGGGAGAGGAGAACACATGCACTGGGAGAAACTTAGGATAAATGCATTTTATGGGTTTTTTCCTCAAACTTTTCAAGTAGACACCACCATGGGGCTTCGACCAAACTATCTTTTAAGCATTTGAAACATGGTGCAACACTTACATCAAGATGGATTTATTAAAACGAAGCAACAATGCCACTAACCTATGTTCTAACCTAGTTTCCTATGATAGTTAACCCAGATTAGACTGTTGGGTTAAGAAATTACTCTACCTTGGGGCTATCTGACCAAGATTAGACAGTTTGGCTAGATTTATTCACTAATATAACCTAGATACTTTGGCTAAGATTAAACTGTTTAGCCAAATTCATTCACTACCCTATCAACATCAAATTTAAAAAGAACTTGGCCATGCTTGAAAGGTATGGACCAAGTTACTATTATTGCATGGGGCTTTTATTGCAATTCTTTTATGCCCTCTTTTTCTTTCTTTCTTTTTTCTTTTCTTTTCTTTTTCTTTTTTCTTTTCAAATTATTTGCATAATGAAAAATCATTTGTCAACAAAAACACTAGAGACAGATAATATCCCAGTCACCAGTTGATCCTATAACTTATAGGGTGATAACAACGGCTCCACTTGGGGATGGTACTTGCCCTGTGAAGTGCCAAGAATCCTGGTTCCTGTCATTCTGAAAATTTCTGCCTAGTGGCCTTCATTGGTTTTATTCTCAAAAAATGGAAAAAAAATGGTCAGCAGCTTAGGGCCTTCTCTTCGAACTTCAACCAACTGACTAATGTTCTTCACTCAGAAAATGCAAGTGAAAAATGACAATTAAAATGGTATGTACAATGGAGAGTGAAAACTTGAATCTCTATTGAGGTGGCACATAATGTTTCAACATTCTGCCATTCATAGGTCCTCCTGGCAAATCTATTCCATCGGCATTGTTTAGCAAGAAAGCATTGTTTCCCCTAAAAGCTTGGATCATGTATGGTCCTGTCCACAGACTGTCAAATTTTCCATGCTTTCCCTTGTCTTCATTTTTGGCATCCCATCTCAACACCAAATCTCCTAGCTCAAAATCATCTTCCTTGGTTCATTTGTCAAAAATCTTCTTGATGTTTTCTTGGATTACCTGAGTCTTGTTGAAAACATCCTCCCTAGACTGCTGCAATTGGATCATCTGGTTGATCCTTCTCTGTGAATCATTTGGCTCAGCTTGTACCTCTTGAATCAAATTCATGACAGGGACTCCTAAAGAAGTGGGGAAAACTGCCTCTGTGCCATAGACCAGCTGGTATGGTGACATACCAATTGACCTTTTGGTGGTCAGTCTGTCCGCCCATAACGCAAACACCAACTTGTTGTGCCATGATTTCTTGTTTTCCTGCAATGTTTTCTTGATGATATTTAACAAGGTTCTTTTTGAAGATTTCGCCAGCCCATTCCCCTGAGGGTAGTAGGCTGTGGAATGCCCCAAACCAATGTGATACTCGTTGCAGAAATCTATGAGCTTCTTCGACCGAAAAGCAGCTGCATTATCAGTTATAATCTTTCTAGGACATCCAAAGCAAGACAAAATATTATTTTCAAGAAATTTGATAATAACAGAGTCAGTGGCTTGCCTTCTTGGTACTGCTTCGATCCATTTGGTAAAATAATCAGTGGCAGTGAGAATCCACCTCTGTTGGCCTGAAGATGGGGGGTGTATTTCTCCAATGAAATTGAGTCCCCATTGTTGGAAAGGGGCCTCAACTGAGATCGGTTTCAGAGGTAGAGGGAGGAGTTTCCTTTTGCCTTCAAACAATTGACATTGATGACATGCAGTTATCTTTTGATGCACATCGGCCCACAGGGTGGGCCAATAGAATCCAGCTCTGAGTATTTTGTTGGCTGTGACCTTCCAGTTCAGATGGCCACCACATTCTCCTGCATGAAAATCTTGTAACACTTTATCAACTTCATATTTCAATAAACAATTTAACAGAATGCCTCCAAGATCTTTCCAATACAAATTTCCTTCTAGAATACAGAATTTTAAGGCTTTCAACTTTAAAAATCTAGCTTTAGTCTTAGTTAGACCAGGGGGAGCTTGTAGATTTTGCAAAACAAATGTAAGGTCTGCGTACCATGGAGAGTTGAGAAATACCTCTCTCACGCTTGGAGTCGCCATCTTACCATGTTCATCTGCCATATCTAAAAAATTAATGTCAAGAGCATGGAAGTTCAATTGAGCCATTAATTTTGCTAGGCCTTGACCCTTAATTAGTTTTGTAGGCTTAATCTCTATATCGTATTCTAAAATAACAACAATCCATTTTCCCCTTCTTCCATCAGGGTTGTCCTGTGTCAAAATGTATTTTACTACCGCGTTCGGAACATATGCTATGGTGTGGGAATGGAGAATGTAGACTCTAAAATATTTTATAGCTTTCACGAAGGCAAAAGCTTGTTTCTCCATTATCTTGTAATTCAGAGCAGCGTCTCTCAATGCTTTACTGAAGAAAGCTATGGGTTGTTCATACCCTTCGCTATTCTTTTGCAGTAACACCACTGCTATAGTATGTTCGGAAGTGAAAGAAAAGAGATAGAAATCCTTAGTAAAATCAGGACTAATCAAAACAGGGGCTTTTGTGAGTGCTCGTTTGACTTGTTCAAAAGACTGTCTGGACTCGGAGTCCCATTTTATTTTTACATCCTTTTTTAGCATATTTTTAATGTTTCTGAGTTCTGCCAGTTTGGGAATGAATCTTCGTAGAAAGTTAATTCTCCCGATAAAAGACTATAGTTCCTTGAGGTTCCTGGGATGTTCTAATTTTTGTATGGCCTCGATTCTGCTGGGGTCTATTTTGATTCCATCTTTGGAAATGATGTGTCCTAGCAGTTTGCCTTCCTCTAACCCAAAAAGGATTTTCTTAGGATTTAAAGAAAACCCAAACCTTCTACATTTCTCAAAGACTCGTTTGAGGTGTCGCAGGTGTTCATCATCAGATCGGGAAAACACAGTTACATCATCTAAATAGACGAAAATAAACTTACCCGATTCTTCCACGAAAGCGATATCCATTGCCCTCTGGAATGTGGCTCCTGCGTTCATAAGACCAAAAGGAATTTTCACATACATGAAAGTGCCCCATGGTGTGCTGAAAGCGGTTTTGTCTTGGTCATCCAGGTGAACTAGGACCTGATTGTAACCCGAGAAACCGTTTAGCAGAGAAATTCGAATGGACCCGACCACCCTTTACAGGATGTGGTCCATTTTCGGCAAGGGGTAATTATCCTTCAGGGAGACCTTATTAAAATTTTATAAATCTATACAAAGTCTGATCTCCCCTGATTTCTTACATGTAGGAACTAAATTAGAGACCCATTTGGAAAAACGCAACGGGACTATGATCTTGGCATCGTACATTTTTTTGATTTCCTTCTCTATCAGAGGGAGAAACTCGGGATTTATCCTCCTAAGTTTTTGTCTGAATGGTTTTTGGTCATCCTTGATTGGAATCCTGTGTTGTATGATGCTGGTATCGTAAGATTTCAAATCCTCATAACCCCAAGCAAAGACATAGGAATATTCTTTGAACAACTCAATGTATTTGAGTTTTTTCTTAGGGGGTAATGATTTAGACAGTTTGACTATTCTGGGTTTATCTTCAGTCCCTATATTACAGTCTTCTACCTCTTGTCCATTAGCTTCGATTTTTGGTTTTTTGGCTACGTCGTTAAAATCAAACAAGTCCTCTAAAGGAACTAGGCCTCTAGGTAAAACATTGCTTTTCAAATGTAAAACATCGGCATCCATTTCATCATCTCCTAATTCTCCTGAATCTAGGCTATTTACACTATCTATTTCAAAATCAGATCTGTTTACATTTTCATCTTCGTTCTCTAAATCTATATTTGTACATTCAAAATCGTTTTTACACTATAGAAAGTCTTCGATTTGATCATCATTACTGAACACTTTCCAGTTATCACGTTCTTCATCCTTGCTACCTCAATGATTTCTTGGCCTTCGTCCTGGCTGGATGTATCTTCCGCCAGCTAAGTATCTTGTTCTCCCATGTCACCATCATTGTACAAGATAAAAGAATCCAGATCGGAATGTGCAGAGTAGAGGGGATAGTTGTGCATTTTTTCTTGGCTACTGACCATGTACTTCATCAATGTTTCTTTGTATATCCTTCTTTGTTGCCCAAAAACTAGGATAGTGGCATAAGACATGTCTAACTGCAGGGTACCTCTCAACTTATCCCCCCAAGACCGGGATAGCAGCATTCCATACTTTGGCGGGATGTCTGCAACTACCACGTCCATTACCATGCTCTTCGCAGGAATCTGAACCAAGGTGATGCATAGGTCCTTGATCAAACCATTACATCTAACTTTATTGGATTCGAATGAGTGTAAATCCTTGTAAGGTCTGGTGACCTCCAGTCCCAGTTTCTCCATTACTGCTTTGGGCATCAGATTGTGGGAAGCACCTGAATCCAACATAGAATTATTCAAGATCAAGTCATGTATGTTTAGACTGATGTAAAAAGGAGCGACCTCACCCGTATCATCTCAACCATCTACTTCAGGTCCGAAAAGAAGTTCGGGTTGATCATCAGTAAGGTTCATAGTGTCTGAATGATTTTTTGATCCAATGGTTAAGGCCTTTGTGCCTATGTCAGGTTCAATGGTCAGTGCTTTAATCACTTGTGAACGATAAACGTCTTTGTTCATCAACTCTGTAAGTGGGATGGGAATTTTTACTTTGGCCAATTCCCCCTCAAGGATGAAAGGTGTAGGGGCTCTGCATTGGCTCATCAATTCTGGTTTGTCCACCATATTCTTCTGCTCAGAAGTACTTGGTGGATTAATAGGTGAAACCTTGGGCTATGACAGTCTTTTCAGAATAGTAAGGTTTTTCTTCACGGGAGCGTCGACAGTGCTCTTCTCAGGAATCTTCTCGGCAGCTGGCTCGGAGGCCTTCTTAGTTTCGACTACCTTCTTCGTTTCAATCGTCTTTTTTGGGGAACTCCCTTCTGTCTTTTTACTCCACAGATTATACTACCAGTGTACCTCCAAAATGGAATTTTTGAATTCCTATTGTTCTGCATCTTCAGCTTCTTCACTTACTTTTGTTTGGTTGAGAAGAAAAAGTTCTTGCTCTTCTTGGGTAAGGAAAATAGCTTCGTTGTCGTGAATTCCCATGAGATTAATGTGAGTATCCTCCAATTCCTCAATCACTTCCTCCCCTTCATCAGCATAGTTTTCTTGTAGGGGAGATCTGATCTGTTGATCTAGACCCCTCTGCTCTCTTTGATCCCTAGGATATCTCTATCTGATTTGAGGAGGGTTTCTCCTAAAGTTAGGGTTTCGAACCTGAGGAGCTGGTGGATTTTCTCTTGGAGGATTTCTGTCCAACACAGTAAGTCTTTCCATCATTCTTTCCACTTCTCTGGCCAAAGAATCCAATTTGGAGTCTTAGGTCAACGTGGAAGGTTGTTCTTTAATTGTGACTCTCCTCTTTGACCTCTGACGTGCCCTTTTTGCCAAGAAATTGGCCTCCACACTTATAGCACTTTTTTGCATGTCTGCTAGGGTGGTAGAATTTCTTTCTCTTAGTTGGTATGACATATCAGCATCAAAACCATCTGGGAATTTTATCAATGCCAGGCCCTATGGAGGTTTGATTTCAGCTGGAATTGCATTGTACAAGTTATTGAAACGGGTGCAGTAATCTTGTACCGTCTCACCTTGATTTCTTCTTATATTCTCGTATTCTGACAATATTTGGAGAGGGTTTTTCTTTACCTCCCATCTATCAAGAAAATCCTTTGGAACGCGACAAGGTCAAGGACTGAGGTGGCAGGTAAAGCTTTGAACCATTTCTTGACATCACCTATCAAACTTTGGGCAAACAATCTCATTTGAACGTCAGCCTCATCAACTTCTTGTAGGTCAAAATAATCATTCATCTTGTCAACATGTTGTTGGGCGTTCAAGGGTCCTGTCAAATCGAACTATGGAAGTCTAGTTTGATAATCTTGTGGCATGGCATGTAGAGGCGCAACCAACACCAAGGCGGCATATTGAGCTGCCATGATGGGTGGAGGAGGTGGGACGACAACCTGGATGATCGACAAGGTAGCGACTGAAGACGAGGATGAGGAGGGACTGGATAGCACAGAGGGAGTGATTTTTGGTTTAGTCATGGGAGACAGAACTTCAGGGGTTCAGGGTTGAAAAATAGTTGGGTCAAAGATGATTCTGGTCACAAAACTATCGGACCATGTTCTAACCAGGCTTTGCTGAGGAAGGGTATCAAGGTCAGGGTTTCGAGAGGTAACAGATTTCCCTGAAAAAGAAAGGGACTTATGAAGGGGAATATGACTCACTGAACCTTCAACTAAGGTCTTTTTCCTAAGAAACTGTTCGGGGTTATCTGTCACTATCGCAGGTTCTGGGTCTGGATGAGATCGAGTATAAACTTTCTTGGGAGCCATAATTATTTTTGGTTTTTTATATATTTTTTAGTTTTGTGAGTCCTAAAATAATATGTACAAAGTTTAATCAACCTCTAAACATTACTTTCTTCTCAAATTTTTAATATTCCACGGAACAAACCTTCTTTTTAGGGAAAAGAAAACGTGAAATTATCAATTTTTAGTTCTTTCCCCAGTGGAGTCGCCACTATGTTAGCACTTGGTAAATTTCCTAGAGGTTGAAAATAGAAGAAATCTACAAAGGTAACTTTATCCAACCACTTTTGAAGATAGGATCTAGCCCTTCCAACTTCAGAGAGGGATATCTCTATATGATTTAGCTATGTTTCCAATTTTAGATATTAGGCTAGGTACAGAAATAGGTCGGTTTTGTTGTCAAAGTGTTTTTTGATTTGGTTGAGACAGTCTACACATCCATTGGGCTATGGGGTCTGATTTTAACAAAATATGAAATACAAACCAGAAACGCAAAGGAAAAACTTTCACAGGGAGAGATAATATAATCAATGGATCTTTTAGTTGCTTAAATGATGATGAACAAAAAACATGAGAAAGATAATTTCAACAAAGAAGCAGTTAAGAATTCCTTTATTGAAAATACCAGAAGAAAAACACTAAAATATTTCGAGTCAGAAACATGGTATACGAGATAAGTCCTGTAACATTCGTTACTCTTAAAGATTAGATTCAGAAAACAATATGATAACAATATGAGAATAACATTCAACTTAGAGAAAGAACATCACCAGTGAATACACGCAAGAATCCTCTAACAATGACTCATTTTTATTAATGGAAGATATCTTCAAAAATATTACAGTCTGATAGCGTCAGGGTGTGAAGATCAACAACCCTCAATACTTCGAAAGGTGAAGTATTTATAACTCAAATTACAAACGTTCCTGTCATAAATGACTAGGACGTGCTAAATCTATTTTTAGCCTAACTAATTTAACAAATTTCCTAAATCTAGGAACTGCTTGATGACTTGGTGTAACTGCATGTTGATTTCTGGGTAGACCGTTGATGAAGCCTTTACATGACCTCATCTGACTGGATAGGTGACTGGACCTGGACAACTCATCGGCTAATCGATCAAATCGCAGAGCTCTTCCCATCTGAGATGACTGGGCACATTGACTTTGAGCAGTCTTTGATACACTTCGTCCATTTCTGTATACTTCGTGAATGTAGGCTGGGTGAGGAATATGTATCGAATCTCGTGTTGGATACTGATGTCCCACTGAAGGGCATCCAGGAATGCTTTTCTGGTGATGCTCCCTTATATACCAGCAAACTTTGAATTGTCCTTAGCCACTTCGGCTAATCTCTTCTTGTAGTCTAGGAGTGTCATTAATTTATCATTGATCACTTTCAGACCAGGAAGACCTTTCTTCTGGAGAGCTTCAATATTATTGAAGAACCTTTGTACCCCCTGGTCCATGACCTGAACATTTTCTTCCAGCTGAAGCGTTAGTCCTCTCTTGGTCAAAACTCTTTTTACCTCAAGGATGGTCTCTGTTTTGTTTTCAATCTTCATCTCTTCCAGCTCTTCCCTAGTCTTAGAATTGAGGAACTTGATGATCTCATTTGCCTGTGTTGGCATGTCTTCTCTTGGGATGTCAATGGATTTTCAGATGGGACTGCTGTCACTGATGTTGTGCTTGCTCCTGAAATCGGAATGGCACTCAATGGAATGACTTCCATTGGCTTCAACTGCTCCTTCTCTTTTAATAATTTCTCCATCTCAGCATCCATTTCTTTGAGCTGTGCATTCTGCTCCATGAGTAGCTTGAGCATTTCATCCTTCTCACCTTCTTTCTCTACTATCTCCTTCACCTGCGAGTCCTCTATGGGTGGGAGATTTAGTTGTTTCCTCAAGGAGGCAATGTTAACATTCTTCTTCTTTATCATCTCCTTTGATGCTTTGACATTCGAAGGGTCATAGCTGATCTTGAGGACCAGCTCCTCCAAAGTTTTGATTCTATTGTCCTTCGCAAAGGACGATATCTTCTCCAGCTTGAGTTGTGTTTGAGCATTGTTCAGTGACACCTGCAATTTGGTTGCAGAAGCAGAAGCATGCACCAATGTATAGAACACCATTTCCCATGTCTGCTTGTGCAGATCCATCTGATCTGTTGGGTGCACGTCCTTCGTCTGGAATTCAAAGGTGGCCCTCTTGTAGTCGGTGATCACCTTGGGGTCTAGTACCTATGTCCGGAGGAAGGCCATGTGCATTCTGCCCTTTTCTGTGTCAAATGTAGACAACATCCTATGCTGCGCAGTCGACGTCTGCTTCCAAAACTGAGCGCAAGTACTGCTGGTAAGGGTTTGGTTATTTTTCTTGATCAACTCATACTTCTCGAAAATGCTCAACTTGGGCCCAGTCTTGCCTGGCTGAGTGTCCAATGGGGTTCTGTGGATTTCTTCAGTAATGCTGGGATGATGTCCTTATAGAGGCTCGAGCTGAAGGGTGGAATAACAGACTTGGTCACTGTGGTAGGTGAGGCTTCGTTTTCTCTAGTTGAGCCAGGAACTGAGAGTGTCTTGGGCCTCTTAGTGTGCAACATGAACTCTTCGGAAGATACCTCCATGACAGGCGGAGATAGATCTTGACAAGGCCTTTTTTCCTTAGGGACCTGTGGTGTGGTCGTTGGTGACACAGTGGTCAGGGGAACCTGTTGTTCCACTTCGACCAAGGTGTTA
Organism: Picea glauca; assembly: GCA_000966675.3. NCBI lineage: Eukaryota > Viridiplantae > Streptophyta > Pinopsida > Pinales > Pinaceae > Picea > Picea glauca. The sequence continues at coordinate 203,209 of JZKD02S0718729.1, read as the reverse complement.
TGCTCCCACACTATCTGATTTGCAAATTTTTCCACCTCAGGCCTAGCTTCGTGAATATAGGGGATGTTCTTGTTCTTCACCCTCATCTCTGAGATGATCCCATAAGGATCATAGTTCCATGGGAAGCTCATGAAGAACTTCATTTCTTTCAACATCCTGTCTGCCTCTTCCCCGACGCCCTGACTGTTGCAAATGAAGGAGCCAATCTGCCCCTTGATTGGAAGCTGTTGCTTTTTCTTCAAAGATACAAAATGGATATCATCTGAATTCATAATCTGCCTTATATATTCTAAAGAAAAGATTCTGACAGACAGATATTTGGGCAGTTTATACGATGCCAACTCGCAACCGTATACTCTGATCTCGCTATGATTTTGGTACAGGTACCAATCCCCAGTCTTTGTGTTGTCCGAGAGATGCAGGATTCTCTGGACTTCGTCATTTATTCGAGGCTCAGGCCTACCACTCAGCATACTTACCACAGGGTGGTAGAACTGATCGATGAATGCCTTGAAACTATACTCTATGGAGTTGTGCTTGAGTAATGAAGTCCATGCTGTGACTGCCTGAGGTTTACCATCTTCATCCATATTCTACATGGAAAAACTAAATTTATCTGCTTGAAAGAAAACAAACATGTATGCTAGTATGGACGAGTATCTGAACATGCCTTCCGTGCCAAAATTCACGAACCATTCGTGAATATTTTCTTCCAAGAATGTACTGAAATCAAACTGGATGGTGGGTTTTTCATCAGTGGAGAAAATGGATAGAAAACCCAGAATGGGCTCATATACCCACTGATCAGAATAATATCCCAACAGAGCGCAAAGGGATGAGCTAACCTAGTTTCCTTTAGTTGAGAACATGGAGGACGAGTAAGGAGGATTTGTGGAGGGAAATTGAGCGGATGGGGGAAGGAAGAGATCGAATATTTGAGCTCTTTGGGGAAAGGTCATTTTCTGGTATAATTCGGTGAGAATTTACAGGTTGAAGGGGGACGCAAAGTCAGCTCGGGGAATTTGCATCATCTTGTCTATGGCTTCGGGCATGATGAGGAATAGGATCTCTCCTAAAGAGGAGACGACAGCTCTTTGTTCAAGAATATAGTGAGCTTGACACTTCAGAGCAAACTCGGGAAAATGGTGGATCTGAGGGAAGAGGTAGAGGGGTAAATTGGACTCCTAGAGTCCAATTTCATCACTCTGGTCCAGGAACACTTCCCTGAGCCATGACTGGAGGTCTGAGAAATAAAAATTGCATTTGGTATATGCGATTAACCGACATTTTTCGACTAGTGGGATCTTGTCCAGGTCGAAAGGAGGCAGAAGAAATAGATTCTCCTCTCCTTCTGCTTGTCTGGGCTTTGGCGCCATTTCTGCAATAGTACTTGCATTAAACACAACGTTAGTGGGGGTGAATGTCTGTGGATGAGGGTGATGGAATGTAACGGAGGAGTAAGAGGTAAATTTCTCTGGTGCGATTGATGAATAGCGAATATAAGGGGAATAATGGTAGTTTTATTTAAACTGGGGTCGGTTGGGCGCAGGAGACAGGTCAGCTGGATAACAGATGTGTTATCCAGTAATAAATGGCCAATGGATCACTATGAGGGTGAGATGGCAGGTGACGGTGGCTGAAATATACGGACAGGTGATGTGGCGACTAGGGATTGGAGGTAAAAGTTGTAATAAGGGGCTTGCCATGAGTGAAAGGGGGGAAGGACTGACAACAGTTATGGGACATGACCAGTTTGGAAAAGGTGGAAGGTGACGTCCAGAGGTGATGGAGGTATGTCATATAGCAGATGGTGACGAGACTTCAGGGAAAATAGATTTACGCCACGTATAACAAGGGACCCGCCAGAGGGGGAAAACCATTCCAGACCCCCCCCCCCCTCAGTTAAAAGTAGATCATCCAGGGGGGTCCGAAATCCATTTTGGGCCATTTATCTGCGCGCTTGTTTCCTATCCGCAGATCTTTGTGCATCTTTTATCACTCATTCCGGACCCCCCCCCCCTCCATTAAAGGCAGAATGGACGGGGGGGTCTGGAATCCAATATTGACCATTGATTTAAGTGCCCAATCTTGGGCTGTCCAGATGCACACACATGTTATCAGTGATTCCGGACCCCCCCTGAGTTAAAAGAAGAACAATCGGGGGGGTCCGAAATTCTCTGTACACATATCAGGACCGTTGATATGTGCAGGGGGCATAAATGGGGAGCAGAAAACACATGCGCTGGGAAAAACTTAGGATAAATGCATTTTATGGGTTTTTTCCCTAAACTTTTCAAGTAGACACCACCATGGGGCTTCGACCAAACTATCTTTTAAGCATTTGAAACATGGTGCAACACTTACATCAAGATGGATTTATTAAAACGAAGCAAAAATGCCACTAACCTATGTTCTAACCTAGTTTCCCATGACAGTTAACCCAGATTAGACTGTTGGGTTAAGAAATTACTTTACCCTGGGGCTATCTGACCAAGATTAGACAGTCTGGCCAGATTTATTCACTAATCTAACCTAGATACTTTGGATAAGATTAAACTGTTTATCCAAATTCATTCACTACCCTATCAACATCAAATTTAAAAAGAACTTGGCCATGCTTGAAAGGTATGGACCAAGTTACTATTATTGCATGGGGCTTTTATTGCAATTCTTTTATGCCCTCTTTTTCTTTCTTTCTTTTTTCTTTTTTCTTTTCTTTTCTTTTTATTTTTTCTTTTCAAATTATTTGCAGAATGAAAAATCATTTGTCAACAAAAACACTAGAGACAGATAATATCCCAGTCACCAATTGATCCTATAACTTATAGGGTGATAACAGAATTTACATTCACATAGTAGATCGCATCATATCCATCATCATCAATAATATTTAAACATTCATATAATTTACATTCACATAGTAGATCGCATCATATCCATCATCATTAATAACATTTAAACATTCATAGAATTTACATTCACGTAGTAGATCGCATCATATCCATCATCATCAATAACGTTTAAACATTTATAAAGGTTCATACGTCTTAAAAGTTCAAGTGCATTATTTAATAGTTTCACTTGTGAATAGAAATAAAGGTGTGTAGGCCTCAGGTAATCCTAGTTATCTAATTCAAAAGGTGGTGTTACATACACCCAACCTTCGAGAAAAATATTCTCTAGGTGGTCAAAAAAGTGAGGGATAATCTCGTCGTAGTGTCTCGGCATCCTGCCAAGTAGTAGATCTTGGACTATACTGGTCCCACTGGACCTTAACTTGGTCTACTAGACGGTTCTTGAGCTGTCGGAATCTACGGTCCAATATGCGTAACGGTTCTACCATGAGGGTTCCTGCGTGCGATACCTGCAATTCCTTCCAATTTATTTTATGTGATTCATCAACAACATAATGAGGTAGAACAGATACATGAAAACCATTATGAGTTTTATGCAAGTGGGGTGGTAGTACGAGACGATAGGCAATAGGTCCAATTTTATCTTGGATTCTAAACGGTCCTATAAATCGAGGTGACAACTTTGTCCCCTTCCTGAACTATATGGTACTCTTATTAGGCCTGATATGAATGAAAACCTGGTCTCCCACTTTATAACTTTGGTCGGTCCTATGTGCATCTGCATAACTTTTCTACCTATCATGTGCTTTCTTTAGTCTCTGCCTAATCTGAATCACCTATTCCTCTGTCTCTTGAATCAATTCTGGCCCAACTTTTACTCAGTCTTCTAATCTATCCCAACTCAACAATGTTCTGCGTGGCCTTCCATACAGAGCTTCGTAGGGTGGCACTCCGATGGATCTATGAAAACTGTTATTGTAGGCGAACTCTACCAAAGGTAGGTACTTCTCCCAATGGGTTTGATTATCCATGAAATACATATTGAGCATGTCTTCCATGAATTGATTTACTCTCTCATTTTTCCCATCTGTTTCAGGATGATAAGTTGTGCTTAAGTTCAACTGAGTCCCCAACGCTGACTGCAAACTTGTTCAAAACCTAGAAGTGAATCTGGAGTCCCTATCTGAAATGATCTTCTTAGGTATCCCATGCAAATGGATGACCTCACTTACAAACACATGTGCCACATTAGTGACATCGTAAGTGTCTCTAACCGGAATAAAATGAGCACTCTTGGTTAACTTATCAACTATCACAAGAATGGCATTGTGTCTATGAGATGTGAGCGGCAACCCCACAAAAAAATCCATAGAAATGACTTCCCACTTGGACATAGAAACATCATGTGGTTATAGGAGTCCTACCAGGTGGTGGTGGTTAGATTTCACTTGTTGACACTCTAGGCACTTGGCGATGAAATGGACTACATCGTGCTTCATGCCTACCCAGAAGAAGATCTTCCTCATGTCTACGTACATCTTCTTCACACTTGGATGTGCACAATAAAGTGCTCTATGGGCTTTCTTCAGTATGATGCTTCGAATATCCCCATCTTAAGGGATGTACATCCTTCCTCAGTATCTTAACAGTCTGTCTGCTTCCAGACTATATCCTTCATACTTTGGATCTAATTGCTTCCCACTCTGGAGGTTTGTAGTAACCTTTAAATACCAACTGTCTCCTTGGAGTTGCGTCAACACATGTTCCCTCATATTGACCTTTAAAGGTACCAAAGAGAAGACACGTGGTCTCCTACTCAAGGCATCTATGACCACATTTTCCTTTCCCTTGATGTATGAAATACCAAAATCATACTCACTCATAAACTCACTCCATCGCCTTTTCCTAACATTCAGATCCCTTTGAGTGAAGAGATGTTTTAAACTTTGATGGTCTGTTTTGAGCTCAAAGTTTCACCCCACAAGATAGTGCCTCCAAAGTTTCAGAGCTAGAATTACAGCTACCAACTCTAAATCATGAGTAGTGTAAAGCTTTTCATGTTTCTTCAACTTCCTTGATGCATAATCTATCACTCCTCCATCTTGCATTAGCATGGCCCCCAACCCTTGCTTCTAGGCATCCGTGCAGACTATGAAGTCCTTTTCCATATCCAACACTAGTAGAATTGGCGCACTAGTTAGTAACCTCTTAAGCTCGATGAATGCACTATCTCATTCTTCTGTCCATTCATACCTGACCCCCTTGCACTACAAAGTGGTGATGGGTTTCGCTATTTTAGAGAACCCTTCCACAAATCTTTGATAATAACCTGCTAGCCCCATGAAGCTTCTTACCTCATGGGAATTTTTCGGCACTGGCCATTCCATAATGGCCTTTACCTTTTCTAGGTCCACAAAGATTCCTTCACCAGAAATGATATGACCTAAATAGTGGATTTCTTTCTAGAAGAAGGAACACTTCGACAACTTCCCATACAATTTGTTCTCTCTAAGGCAGGACAACACCACTCACAAGTGTTCCTCATGTTCTCTTTTGTTCTTGGAATAGATGAGGATGTCATCTAGAAAGACTTGTACAAAACGATCTAAGTAATTCCAGAATACTCCGTTCATGAGGCTCATGAATACTACTGGCTCATTGGTCAATCTGAAAGGTACTATGACAAACTCGTAATGCCCAAACCGAGTTCGAAAGACAGTTTTAGGAATATCACCTTCTTTAATCCTTAACTAGTGATACCCTGACTGCAAATCAATCTTTGAGAATAGTGCTACTCCTTTCATTTGATCGAAGAGATCATCTATTCATGGCATTAGGTACCTATTTTTCACTATATCATGGTTCAATTCCCTATAATCTATACATAGTCATAAGGAACCATCTTTCTTCTTTACAAAAATTACTGGTGCACCCCAAGGTGAGACACTGGGCCTTATTAGCTCTAAGTCGAGTGGCTCTTTCAACTGCATATGCAACTCACAAAGTTCTGGCACTGTCATCCGATATGGAGTCTTGGAAATTGGTGTTGCACCAGGTTTTAGCTCAATAGTAAAATCAAGTTCCCTCTCAGGAGGTAACCCTAGTAACTCGTTCGGAAAAACATCCTTAAATTTTGACAATATTGGGTACCGATCCAAGGAGGGTCCCTTCCTTTCATTCACTGTTTCCACTACATACAGTCGACACCCTTGCCTCAAGCATCACTTAACCTTCATAGTTGAGATAAAGCATAATGACACCTTTCTCCATACACCCTGGATCTCTACTAGCCTTCCTTCGTCATCAACGCAAAGCACCCTTTTTGCGAAACAATCTACCATAGCTCGATGGGATTCTAACCAATCCATTCCAACGATTAGGTCATACTCCCCAAGAGAAGTAACGTATACCTTCAACCTGGTAGTACACACTCCTAGTTCTACTATACAATTATCAACGCTAGGTCCTACTGCTTGTTTTTCCCCCAAGCCATCTCGACTTGTTTAAATTCATAGTGCTCGTAGGCTGCCAACCCACTCTTTTCTAATGCGGATTGTGAAATGAAACTATCTGTAGCACCAGAATCAAATAAAATCTTTACATTGATATGATTTAGCGTACCTGATGACTCCACCACCACGGATTGATGTTATGCCTGTCGATTATTAACCGCTGCGTAAATCTGGTTGCTGCCACTTGCTCTTCTCATCGGGGTCTTTCCTTCTCTATGCACAAATCCTGATTGTAACTCTAGGCAGTCACGTTGGTAATGGGGTCCTCCGCATCCCCAACAAGTAATACAATATTGAGCCTACGCACAGTTCTATGACTGTCTTTGAAATGAGTTCCTTCCCCTAGAACCCCTGCCCCTACTAGCTGCTCCCTGAGATGGCCGTGGACCTGCTTGTGTCATTGGTGATGAATGAGATGTTGTACTTGCTTCCATTGAAATCCCGACAACTATTGTCCTTGGTGCAAATCTATTACCATATAGAGGTGGCCTTGAGCCCCCTCCCCTGGGAAATGTCCTAGGGGCCTTCGCTATGAATCCAGGATGATGCGGAAAGGTCGGTCTTGTACCTCTAGTTAAGTTCATGTGTTCCTCCACATAATGCGCATTTTCCACTGCTTCTGCTATTGAAGACGGTTTCCACATCCATACCATAGCCCTCATCTTAAGGTTTAACCCATAGACAAATCATTCTGCCTGTCGTTGGTCATTATCCATGTATGAAACATATTTGACCAATTCCATAAACCTAATCTCATATTCTTCTACAATATTGTTTCCCTATACTAGAGCATGAAATTCTCCCACCTATTGTTCCTCATAGTAAGCTAGCAGATATTTCCTTCAGAACCTCTCCTCGCAAATTTCCCAAGATACGGTGTCTGGGGTAAGATGCATTTTCCTTTCCAGGTTTCCCCACTAGTTCAAGGCACTGTCTCTCAACTGAAATTTTTTTATCTTCTCCTTTGAAGTGGATGCATAGTCTCTTAAGGAAAAACACCTTGTCATGCCTTCCAACCATGCTTTTGCGTGTTCACTAGCACGACCCCCAAAAAACTCTGGAAGTTTGATATTCTGCAATTCTCTAGTGATGTCTTCAGGTGGAGGTCCTCCCCCTAAATCCCTCGACACTTCTGGATGACCCATTCCAGATGGTGGGGGCTCCACTTCAATCCCTGTTGGTTGACGCCCCTGTAAAGTCTCATTTATGGCCTCCAAAGAGCGTAGTATGAGAGCTAGTTCAGGTGATGGTGGTGGTGACATTGGCGGTCCCTCCAACGATGCCCCTCTTCCTTTATTTCCTTGAGTCCTAACCATCCTGTATAATTTAATCTACATCAACCAAAGTTGTGAGGGTGAGTTCAAGGACATTTCACATTTGCGCAACTTAAACTAGAAAACAGGGTTAGGCGTAAGTTTTTTTTTTTTTTTTACTTGTCTGTAAACAAACGTTACTCTCTTTAGGGGAGGGGGATAAGTTAGGGTTAAGTGTCTAAGATTGATGTCTTCATTCATGAATCCTAGCAACTCTCTCACCTTGCTAGCACCACACTGTAACCTTCAATTACTCTAACTTGTGTGTATAATCAAGCATCAACCCGACCCTTGTAACAATATGCACCACTCATTTTAATCGCCTTTATTAATTATATTACCCTTAGTCTCGTCATTCATCAAGTTATTTAATCCCTAAAATTAACTTACATAGTTCAATTCTCCTTAATCAATAATCGACATTAATTAATCCTCCATTAACTATAACTATTAATCCTCCATAAGTATTAATTTCCCATTAACTATAACTAATCCTCCATTATTAATCCTCAATAATTATTAATTTCCCATTAACTAATTATGACTCTTATAAATATATATATTTTTGAATATTATTGTTTTAATATAATATATATATATATATATATATATATATATATATATATATATAATTTAACTAAATGCAATTAATAGCCTAGTAAGTAAAAAAAAAACATCTATTATCATTGGGCATCGTGTGACCTCGCATGAGGCCCACATGCCCCCTCCCTCTTTTCTCGCCTTTTCAAGCCAAAATAAAATAATAATAAAGACAACAACTATTCAAACTCTAGCAAACCCTAACCCTACATGTCTCTCCATCCTCAAACCCTACACACATCTCTCTATTTTGCAAAGGCGGTCGGGCCTCCAAAGTTTCATTTCCATTTTGTTTTTTTTCTGCTTAGCAGAGGTGAGGCATATGGCTGTGTGGGCTCTATGGCTGGTGCCTTCAATGAGTTTGACTGGGTTCTTATGTGTTTGGTCTTGGCTCCGGTCCTGCGTGTTGTGCACTTACCATGTTCCTTCATGGGTTCACCCTATGTGTCGTGACGAAGTGAGCTCCGAGGCTATGCAATGGAGCCTGGCACTTGTGTGTTGTGCTTACATTTTGTGTTAAATATCTGATAAATATTCAGCGATCAAGAATATGCTTTTTGAGCCATAGTGATTTTTCTTAATATTTTTGCTTCCGCTATATTAGTATATCCATGGAAGTTTCATCTGTTTCTTATTGCACTCACATACATCGTCTATTTTCATTGTAAACAGGTTAATGATACTATTGGAACATTAGCTGGAGGTTGTTACTGGGATAAATATGTCATGGTTGTTGTTATTCTGGGGACTAGAACTAATGCATACTTCATGGAATGTGCAAGTGTCGTGAGCCAAGGCTGCCCACCTGGTCTCTTCGTCCATGTGGCCTGGTGCCTGGTGCTCCTCTTTTGTGACTTGGTGCTCAATCTGTGGGCTCCTCTTTTGTGACTTGGTGCTTGGCTCTAGTGTTTTGGGAGCTGGCTTGTGACCTACATTGTGGGCTCTCCTTTTGCAACCTGGTGCTTAGCTCTGGCGCTTGGGTGTTGTCTTTGGTTACCCGTGATCTCCCCTCAACGACACATAGTGCAATATAGTCCACATGTGGACTCTCCGTTGGTGATCAGTGCATGGGCGCTTTCTCTTTTCATGACTTTCTCCTCGGTTCTCGTGGTGATAGTGGTCTATAAATCGGTTATATGATTGGAGATTTGACTCGAGGAGTTATAGGCCTATATGCTTGGAGATTGGACTCAAGGAGTGATAGACCCAATATTTTTTCTTTTACTTCGCAGATAGGATTTTTAGCCAGTTACATTGTCGGATGTGGGAAGGGTTCAAACTTTTGGTTGCTTGTTATCACCATAGTCATGTAGCTCACTATTGTATGATTGTTAAATGCTTGCATTGCAGGCTCACGGGATAGTGTTGGTGCTAGTTNNTTTGCATTTGGCTATGAAGTAGACCAGATCCATCATGAATCTTCGACTTGTCAAGGCAAATATATCTTGGGGGCGGGGTTGGGTTCGAATATATGGAACTTGAGTACATATCTCGAGTAGGTATATCTTATAAACAGATCTATCATACAGGAGCACTTTGATATTTTTGTTTATTAAGTCAAACTTTTCAATTGTATTTTGGTTTTTTTTTTCAAACCCTAATTTGTATTTTTGAGTAGAGTTATGAGTGCTCTGTGTATTAGTAGAATTTTTTGCTAAAATATTGTGTTTGTTAGAGATAATTGGGGTTTGAAATTTGAAACCTAGCAGCCATCGAGGGTTTATTACAGGAATGGCGAGATCTGTGGTGGAAAAGACTGCAGAGGAGTTCCCAAAGGAAATCAAAGAACTCAATCGGCAGCAATGGGCAGATGGAATTGTAAGAAAACGAATGAATTTTGTTGGGTTCAGTTAGAATTATAAACAAGATGGTGATGGGTTTGGTTAGAATTATAAACCAGAGGATGAATTTTGATGGGTTTAGTTATAATTAGATCCCTCATGGGTGATATAGAATTTTTTTCTATCTAATGATGAAATCGGTTATGCTCATATTTACCTGTAATTGCATTTGTTCAGAATTGGGATTCACCTTATGGTTTTTTCTTTGTGTGTGGGTGTCGATCCAAATTAGTTAATCATTTAAAATGACCAAAATCATTTAACCTGCTTCTCGAGAATGCAAATCCTAGGTCTGTCAATTAATGGAACTTGAAGGAGAATTAAATAATAGATCGGTGCAACAATCATCCACTTGACACATTGGATAAGTGCTGCTAGGGGAACCTTATCTTACACGTTTGTTTTTCCCGGAAGTATTTGTATAATTTTGTGTTAAAAATTAGGTTGAAATTTCCTCTAGCTGTAGTTGTTCATCAACGAGTATTTGGACAATCATTTAAACTTTTATGAACCCTTCTGTGTAGAAATCGGTTTGTGGGAATCATATGCTTATGAGTTTGAACTTCTTCCCACCTTTAATGTTAGATTTCCTTTTTTTTTTTTTTCTTAAATGTAGTTGTTGTTAGTTGAAAACATACATTAAGGTAGGGGCACCTTTGGTAGCCTTGGAATAGGTTTCTTACAGGTTTTTTTTTTTATAGGTTCGCAGGTGAACAGGTGTTGGTTCTAAAGAAAGAAAATTCATGAGTTGTAGGTAGGCCCTTAAGGCTTCAGTGCTTCAAACTGAAGCTCTGATACCATGTGTAAGGTCTCTTCCCACATAGCCTTATAAAACACAAGCTAAAATAGAGAATAGAGAAATTATATCCTGTACAATTTAATCATCAACATATAATCATTATTATTCAGCAGAAATTAAACTTATGAACAGCATGAAAATAAATATATAAAAACCACATAACACAGCATATTCAACAGCTTAATGATAACCACCTAACACAGCGTAATCATGAAAATACATACCTCTTCCTAATGCTCCCTATCTCTAATATTCCGTGAGGATTCCTGGTCCCTAAGCCCAAAACTCCTAGCAACTGATGCACCCCCGTAACAGTCCACCCAAGCTCCAAACTAGAAAAAAAATACAAATCAGAAAATTACAGTCCCTAATCTCAAATGATGCTTCCTTTCCCCCAAATTTCCAAAAGTCCCTCTCCCCAATGCCTCTGCCCCCTCATATCCTCCTTCCCATTCACCGCCTCCTCCCTTCATTCAATGCCACCCATATTATCCATCCATTTAATACCTTATCCCTCCATTCAATACCTTATCCCTCCATTCAATACCCTATCCATCCATTCAATTCCTTATCCCTTCATATGTTAAGTTTTCTAATAAATAAATTAAAAATTATTAATCCTTTAATTCGTTATCCAAACATTAAATGAGTTAATTAATTAATTAATAAACATATATTAAACAATAAATAAATAAATAAATAATCATTATTTAACTAATACACATTAGGACAGTTAATTATTTAATTAATTATACTAGATAAATCTTAAGCAATCATTTAGCTAGGGTTGTTACAGTCGAGAAAAAGAGAAAGGCCAATGCCTGATCCAGCAGTGGAAAGAGATATGCATGAATTACGTGACAGGGTTGATGCCATGGACTTGGCACTGAGGCGAACAGTCGATGCTAGAGATATCAGCGATGCTGAAAGTGAAAATGAAGATGGAAACGAAGGAGAAGAATTTGCAGTCGAAGATGCTGCAGAAGAATGCTTATTCAGAGTTGTTTCAAGGATAGGTGCGAGGGAAAAAATGGACATTCCAATGTACGAAGGAAACTTAGACGTTGAGGAGATTCTATATTGGTTTAGAGATCTAGACAAATACTTCGACTACAAGGATGTTGAAGAGGATAAGAAAGTTAAGCACACAGTCACTAGACTGAAGGGACATGCAACATTGTGGTGGGATGAACTACAGGCTGACAGGCATTGCAAAGGAAAACAAAGAATCAAAAGCTAGGACAGAATGGTTGAAAAAATGAAGGCCAAATTCATACCCAGAGATTATCAAATCAATCTGTTTTAGAGGATGCAAAATTTGAGGCAAAAGCTGATGACGGTGAAAGAATACACCAAATAGTTCTATAGGATAAACATCAGAGCAGGTCATCGAAAGAGAGATGATGAGAAAGTTTCCAGATATATGAATGGTCTGCGATATGACATTCATGATGAGATGAGCACGATGACCATCCGAACCATAGAAGATTCTTATCATATGGCTATGAAATCTAAAGAGAAGTTGAGCCGAAAGAAATTTCAAAGAGGCCAAGGCAGAAGTCAAAGCAGAGGCAAGGAAACTGCCCAAGACAGAATGTAGAAGTCCAAAGATGAGGGAAAGAAACCTCAAACTCAATCTGAGAGAGGAGGAAGCTCACAAGGGAGATAATATGCTGGCCGAAACACTTTTCCTCGAGCCATAGGAAGAGGAAGAGGAAGAGGAGGCGAAGTGAAATGCTTTGTCTGTGGAAAATCGAACATAAATCCTATGAGTGTCTAGATAGGAATAAATATGGTGAAAATCACATTTTCAAAGCTTAAGGATGGAATGTTGGGGTAAAAGATGTTGAGGGCAGAAGATCCTTAATGATGAGGAAAGTTCTCTTGAAGCCAAAGAAGGAGCCAGAGAACCTAGTCCAAAGGGACATTTTGTTTAGAACTTCTTGCAATACCAAGGACAGGGTAATAGTGGACAGTGGAAGCATAGATAATCTAGTATCCACAGAAATGGTGGAGAAGTTGGAATTGGATACTGTTACACATCTGAGCCCATACAAGGTCTCGTGGTTGCAAAAAGGGCATCAGGTAACTGTCACTAAACAATGTTTAGTTGAGTTTAAGATAGGTGGATATAAGGATGAAATTTTATATGGTGTTATTCCCATGGACATCTGTCATCTATTGCTGGGAAGACCATGGAAATATGATAGAAATGTGGTGCATGATGGGAGAAAGAGCACATACACTCTGGAATAAAATGGTAGAACACATATGTTGCTTCCAATTAAGGATAAGGAGGTGAAAACAGAGACGAGCAATACTATACTTCTCGTGAGTGGGAAGGAGCTTCTTGATGAAGTCAAGAAAGATGAAGAAATGCAGTTTGTTATGGTAAGAAAACCTAGAGTTGTCTTGACCAGTACTAAGATAGATGACTTACCGGAGGAAATTCAGGAATTGCTAGAGACGTTCGTTGACATTGTGGTGGAAAAATTACCTTGTTTGTTTTCGCCCATCACGAGCATAAGTCATCATATCTATCTTATACCAGGGGTGAGTCTACCAAACAAAGAAACATATATATTGATTCCACAGGAGAATGAAGAGGTTAAAATACAAGTCCAGGATTTGATGGACAAAGGATTGGTTAGAGAAAGCTTGAGCACATGCGTTGTACCTACAGTTCTAAGTACAAATAAATATGGTGGTTAGAGAATGTGTATAGACTCGAGGACCATAAATAAAATCACCATCAGGTATAGATTTCCTTTACCCAGGATGGATGACTTGATGGATTGCTTGAGTGGAGAAATTTTTTTTTCAAAAATTGATTTGAAAAGCGGATATCATCAGATAAGAATGAGGGAAGGTGATGAGTGGAAGACAACATTCAAGACAAATGAAGGATTGTATGAATGAATTTTCATGCCATTTGGATTGATGAATTCACCCAGTACTTTTATGAGGTTGATGAACAAAGTCTTAAAATATTTCATTGGTAAGTTTGTAATCATATATCTTGACGATATACTGATCTTCAGTAAAACTCAAGCAGAGAACTTGAAGCATTTAGTTGTCGTGATGAGGAGATTGCAGCAAGATAAATTGTTGATCATATGAAGAAATCGTCATTTATGAGGACATAACTCATTTATTTGGGTTTTGTTATCTCCGCAAATGAATTAAAAATGGATCCAGAGAAGATAAAGGTGATTAAGGATTGGCCATCACCGAAGAGCGTGTTTGAAGTTCTAAGCTTCCATGGGTTGGCTATATTCTACAGGAAATTCATCTTAAACTTCATTGAAATTAGTGCACCGATGATGGATACGGTGAATAAGATGCATAAATCTTTTCACTGGATAGACGAAGCGGAGAAGAGATTCAACCTGCTGAAGAAGAAGATCACTGAGCAACCAATTTTGGTTTTTCTAGATTTCAACAAAACATTTCAGGTCAGGTGTGACGCAAGTGGATTTTCCATTGGAGTGGTCTTGAGCCAAGACAACAGGCCGATCGCGTATTTCAGTGAAAAATTGAACGAAGCAAAGATCAAGTACTCCACGTATGACAAAGAACTCTACGCAGTCATACAAGTGATGAAAAAATAGAGGCACTATTTGGTTCCCAAAGAGTTCATTTTGTACAGCGATAATCACGCTTTGCAATTTGTGACTTGATAGGAGAAGTTGAACCAAAAACATGCTAAATGGGTTGAGTTCATGCATAATTTTACTTTTGTGATTAAACATATTTCTGGAACTACTAACAAATTGGTTGACGCTTTGAGCAGGAAATCTTTGCTATTGCAGGAATTCAGAGTCAAGACTTTGGGTTTTGATAACCTCAAAGAAATGTACAGGGATGATCCATATTTCAGAGAATCATATGAGGCGTCTGAGAATACAATTCTTAGGGACAAAAGCCAATGGACCGAGTATATGATCCAGGATGGATTATTGTTCAAAGGCAATCAGCTATGTATTCTGAAATTCTCCATGAGGGAGAATTTGCTGAAGAAAAAGCACAGTGGAGGATTGGCTAGACACTTCAGTCATGATAAAATGTTCTTGAAGTTGAATGGATCATACTATTGGCTGGGGATGAGAACAGATGTCAAGAAATTCATGGAAAGGTGTAGAATTTTCCAGCATGCCAAGGGGAAGAGATAAAATAAAGGGTTGCATCAACCATTTCCAGTACCAGAGAGATCATGGGATGTTGTAAGTATGGATTTTGTGTTAGGACTTCCAAGGATGCAAAGGGGTTGTGACTCAATCTTCGTGGTAGTCAACAGATTTTCTAAACTAGCACATTTCATACCATGTCAGAAAACCAGTGACCCAACACATGTTTCCAATCTGTTTATCAAGGAAGTTATTATACTTCACGGCTTACCTAAGAGTATTGTATTGGAAAAGGATACCAAATTTGTTGGTCATTTCTGGAGGATCCTATGGAAGAAGTTGGGGACTAATTTATCTTTTAGCTTAGCATATCACCCTCAGACGGATGGACAGACTGAGGCAGTGAATCGAAGTTTGGGAGATCTGTTGGGGATCCTAGTGACTAAACACCACAGTCAATGGGATCATATTCTGTCACAAGCAGAATTTGCTTACAACGATTCATTTAACAGAAGCAAAAGGAACAGTCCATTCCATATTGTATATGGAATGCATCCAAGGGGAGTTTCTAAATTGAAAGATTAAGAACAAGATGAATTCAGGAGTGCTAGTGAAGAGGAATTTGTAGAAGGAATGAAGGAGCTTCACAGTAGAATTAAGGAGAGGTTGCAGAGTTCAAGTCAAGAGTACAAGCGTAGAGTAGATCAACACAGGCGAGAACTTCAATTTGAAGTTGGTGATTTGATTCTTGCGCATTTGAGGAAGGAAAGGTTACCAAGGGGAACGTATAACAATATTAAGATGAAAAATATTGGACCGTGCAAGGTCATAAGGAAATTCATGGAAAACGCATATGAGATTGAATTACCCGATGGGGTCGGAATCTCACCGATATTCAATGTCGTGGATTTTTACCCTTGCAGAGCTAAAGAAGCAGGAGCATAAGATGAACAAGAAAAGATTCAATGGACAAAACAAATGCTTGTAGATGAAAAGCCACAGATGGAAAGCATAATTGATAAGAGGATTAGTATAAAGACCAGGAGAAAAGAGTATTTTGAATACTTGGTCAAGTGGAAAGGACATCCAGTTGAAGATGTAAGCTGGGAGAATGAAGAAAAAATTCAAAGGAATGGATAGATCGTACAAGATATCATGAACGAGAGTTCATGAAAATTTTCAAGCGAGGGAGTATGATGCAGGAGCATCGTATAAATCCCAAGTGTGTGCCTAAATCCAAGGAGACAACTGGACGTGCAGATGTAATTTGAACATGTTTTTGTGAAAAAGTTTTGAAATTTAAAATCTGAAACATTAATGTAATGGACAGGAGGAAAGTGTCGTTGCATTTATATCTTGAAGATCCAAACTAATTTTGGTGTGTATGTTCCTATCCGCAGATGTAATAGGAATTTAAGTTTGTTTAATGCAAGTAGGTAGATTTAAATGATAGACTAGATAGTTTTAGGAGCTTAGGAGGGAAAACAGATGATAGACACCCTCAACCCTTGTATCTTTGTAACATAATTTAGAATTCGTAAGTTGTAGATATGCAGAGGAGAATAGAAGAGCACAGAGGATTTTTATGCATTTAGTTGTTATTTTCCATGTACAGGAGCACTGGAATTAATAGAAGAAATCTTTGATTCCAAATCTATGTGTGTGTTATGGTTGTTGGAACCACCTGTTGAATGGTATGTTGTAGGCTTGTTTATATTCTTTGTGTGCATTTTATTTCAATGCTATGTTTTTGCGTATGCTCTATGATTCTTTGTTAAATGTTTGAATTCTGGATAATGGGAGAATGAGTTTCAGTTGTTTCTCTTTTTGAGAACTCCTGCAAAGAGTGCAGTGGAGGGTCTGTAAGGAGTGCGTCGACCAGTTTATGAAATTCATCTCAGAACTCTTAGGAATGATATAATTGTGCTTTTACGAGCAGAACCCTGAGCAAGGCTCAGAGCCGTGCAAGGTGTGCGCAGGCTGGGAAAGAGGGAAAATTTCTTCAATTTCGCAGAGGAGTTGAAAAATTCTCTGTCACAAGGAGTGCACAAAGCTTCATTTGAGAGATAACTGGAGTAGTTATCGTGGCATGCAAAGTTCGTGCTCAGGGGAGGTTCGAAGTCAGAAATCTCCAAGAGAAGTCGAAGACCCTGAAAATCAACTTTGTTTGAAGGTTCCAAAGGGTGAGTGAATGCTTGAATCGAAATTATCCAGGAGAAATAAAGGCCAAGAATCCGAATCAAAGCTTGGGGCCAAAAAAATATCAAGGACGCAGATGGATGGTTGACATTCTCCATGGAGAATCATCGAATTTATGAGGACCGTTGTAACACCCTGTTTCCCCCAAATTTGTAATTAATCCTAATATAGGAATTACCATGCTAAATCATGATGAAAATGTGAATGTATGATGTGAATGGACCTTATGAAGAAGGTCGATGAATGTAAATAACATTATGAATTTATATTGTAGGACTGCTGAGAGGGAATGTGTTGAAAAAGAGACCACGATGGCGATGGAAGGAACCTGGAAAGGTGGCATTAACTTCCACCGAGAATTAATACTGTATTTGGACTCCACTAGCCCAGAGAACCAAAATCGGCTCGCTGGCCCCGAATTAAATGTCTCGCAGGCTGGTAGGTAGATGGTTTAATGAGGGATGGGAGGTGAACCTCCCATCTGTAGAGCCATCAGGCCTGACCAGCGTGAGGGTAATCACACCACACGCAACCTCACAAGAGGATAAGGCATGGGGAAGAACCGATTGGGGGGTAGACGCGAGGGGAGAACTCTGGAAATACACAGATTGAGTGATATCAAAGAGGAAGGATTGCAACCTTTTCTCCTGGTCACTGGTAGACAGAGACACAGTCTCACAGCATCATGGTCTCAGCTCGGGGGTGGCTAGTGGTGAATCCACTGGGAGTCGTTGAGCCTACGGTTGGGTGGAAACAAGCACCCCTCTCAACAGTTGCATAACCCCTGGTGTTACTCTATGATAAGTGTTTTACCTTTGGCATCTTGAAATATATGTATTTTGATAATTATGCTCATAAGTTGTGAAACTGTGAATGATTTCATTATAAGAATGTCTGTATGGCGTCTTGATCAGTACTGGTAGTTGTATGTTTAGATGGAAAGACTATGTATGGCTTATGTTCTCTTAAATCGTTGTTTATATGTATACTGATCTAACACAGACTTCATGTATGGTCCTCGCGAGAAAGACACCCTTATCTGCCTCAGATAGTACCCTGGGTGAACCTCCCCATAGAGATACCCTTCTTGGAAAAGCCATAAAGAACCTAGAAGGAGGACGTGAAGGCGCAAGGCCTTAAGAAATACCTGACAGGTATTGATTGACGGATGAGATTCCGTCAGGAAATCTGTGGACACTCATGACCGTTAGGTTTGGTAGGAGGAAGTAGGAAGTTAAGTGCCTTAACCCTGATAGGTGGTGATCGATGAACGAGATCCTATCAGGAAATCTGTGGCCACACACAACTGTTAGATTGGCGGGAGAAAGTAGGGTGTTAAACGCCTTACCATTTGGTTTCTCTGTGTCTTCGTGGGTAGCGAAGAGATCAGGGTCATAGATCCCCAAGGGTCCATGAGAATATCTAGACCATTGATTTTTCCAAATCCAGGGAGTCGTGGAAGAATGCATGGGTAGGAGCCAATCTGAGTCGTTAGATCTAGGCTGAAAAACCCGACAGCCATTGGATCTGCCAGGAGTTACCCGAGGGTTAAACTCCAGTGTATAGGGGTGAAAACCCTGGGATAGATCTGGACCGTCCGAATGACGGAGGCCACGTGTCAAGAGATTACCCATTTTGGGAAACCAGGAGTTGGGAAATCGGGAGTCTTGGTGACAAGATATCGGAACTTTCCATTATGGAAATCCCAGGAGAGATCTGGACCGTCCGATGTAAGGAGGCTACGTGTCAAAAGATTACTCGTATCGAGAAATCGGGAATTAGGGATTCGGGAGTTCCGTTGACGAGAGGTCGGGCTCTCGCCTTAATAAATCTCGATCTATAATAGGTATATGTCAGCATGTGGTTAAATTCCTTCGGGGAATCTCAGGGGCTGTAATGACTGTTAGATGTGAGGAAGAGATGTCGGCTTTAAGCCGGGGCACGAATGTGCATTAAGGTAAGTAATGAGCAGATTTGGATGGCCAGAGTCCACCCACCCAGATCTACAGCTGAGATTTCATTCTGGAGCCCCCTTGTTGTTCTATCTTAAGCGATTGGGGGGGGTTTGGAATTGGACGCGCAACTCTCGAATTTTCGGGATTAACTCATCATGATCAACGACGCTCAAGTCGATTCCAAATCCCCCTTTCCATTCTACCTTTAATGGGGGGGGGTCCGGAATAGTGTGGCGTGTGAAGTGGGGCCCCCTCCTGTCCTGTCGACTACCGTGTCGCGTTTCCCTCTCTTCCACCTGTAATCCACTTAACTGTGCGACGGGGCCCGTTCTCATTGGCGGTTCTCTAGCCCTGTTGGGATCTGTTCCCATTGGCCATTCGCTAGCCCTGTCAAGGTTCAACGGTTGCAAAAGCCGAACGGTTTGACATTATCGTAGTGTCAAGACACGAAATACAAAATACACTGCGTTCATTTGAACTGTGATCGTGACCTGCGATCGCATGGGAACAGAGAGAGAGAGAAAGAGCCAACTTACGTTGGGTGGCCATGGATATTTAGGGGTTCTAATTCGGTAGAAGACCAGAAAAATCCAATTTAGGTAGTGGGTATGTGACAAAGTGGTATCAGAGCATGGTTACAACACTTGGCCTGCTTGGGCTCAGGCATGAGCCATGTTAGAAGATATTGTTATCTTTGTTTCTCTTTAAGGAGAAGGACTGCAGAATGAAACTATAATTTGGAAATTTCTATAACCCCTCTGTTAAAATGGTAACTACTCTCATAGGAGTAGGGGTGCACTGATCATTATTACTGATAAGATCTAAGTGCAAATACTAGAGGTGGAATAAATTGTGCTATGAAGCTGCACGAGCCGGACAAGGGACATGAACTAAGTTTTTCTATTTTAGTGTAACGATGACTACCTACTAAAACAGGTAGAGTCTCTTGCGATTAAGATGGCTGGTTAGGTAAGGAATAATACCCAAAGGAAGAACCCCTTCATGATTTGGGAAATCTGGTAACGACTGGTAGGATCCTTAGAAAGTCATGACCACTGTATTATTAAGAGACTAAATCCTGAGCATATAATTCCTCATGATTGAGAGGACTAGTGAAATTATGTAGGGTCAGATTTACCTAACCTATAATGGTTAGAATTGACAGTGAGAATAGCTTGTTTGAGAAGTCCTTTGGGACTATTGCTAATTCCCAAGAGTGACCCTTGTTGGTCGTTTCCATAAAGAGAGGGTAACACCCGTATGAGTTAGGACTATGATATTAGCCCTGTAAGTAACTTAAAAATCTCAGAAGATATAGTAGGAGAAATCCTTCAAAAAATAATTTTGAAGATTGGATGGGATCTAGAGACAAGATCCATTCAGAAAGAACCAAAATGTTTCAGGTTTTTCGATCTCGGGAAGTAGCACACTGGTTAGTTGCAAGGAGATACCGGAATTTCACAATTCCGGAGATCGAAGGATTCGAGGTTCTCCATAATAGAAGTCTCGAAGTCGTGAAATGCGAAATCGTGACATAATCACAACCGTCGGTTGGAGAGCCGTTGGTGACTGTTAGACCTAATTAATCAGTGAGGAAGATAAGGTTGATAACCTCTCATCACTCATAAGCTTAGGAGGAATAATATCCGTTAGATTGGAATCAATGAGAGTCGTTGATCTATAGCTTCAAGGTTTCATCTATGGGAAAATGGAAGCATAGACTTCCCAAAGTCACGCCAGGTAAATCACCAATTTGATCAGGTCCGTTGATTTCCAGAGAGATCTGGACCATGGGATCCATATTTTCGGGCCCGCATAGATTAGAAGTTTGGGAAACGGTGGAGCGTTGTCCACGGATTCACAGAAATACAGGATCCTGACGCGTGTCTGAGAATTGACCCCAGGTTCCGAGTGAAGGGTCATGTGGATGAAAGAGCCGAGAAAACCTTAGCCTCGGTCTTTTGGATTTTTGGATTTTAGGAATCAAGGAAACAAAAATTCCTTGCAATGGGAATTCTGAAAAATTGCGAAATACAAAGCGCCTTTTATTCGGATTGTGGTCACCACTGATGGTTGCGTGAGGAGAGGGTGTAACCCAGTATAATGAGTAGTGCATGAGTTCAATGCACCGAGGATCTTCCTATTAAGAAGCCTGATAATCATACTAGTAAGGTATGAATGGTATATAAAACGTGCAAGTAATGCACATGTATGATGTAAGAGTATAAATATACTAAAGACCCAGCATGATGGCCCTGATGAGTGAAATGTGAGGCAAGACTTACACTTGCCAAAATTGAATGAATACCATGGATGCATGGTTGACTCCGTTCTAAAGAGTCGTGAAGGATATGTCTTGAAGGATAGCTTAAAGGGAATGTACTCCATATCCCCAGGAAAAATCTAGTACAATTAAATGAAAGAGTAAACGAGCAAGGATGCTCTGTTGTCATGATAAGAGGCAAATGTTTATGCCTTTGCAGATCACAATGAGAAGGAATGTGAATAAATCATGAGATGACTAATTTTAAAAATGGAAATGTATGTAGGCTATGAAATATAACTATGATAGCTACATGAAGGCTTAGGATTAGGAAAGTGGTTAAGTACATCATAGATGTAAGTTAACAAAGATGCATGTTTATATTCCTTAAGGGAATATTTGGTAGACCAATAAAAATCTAACTCAAGGTTGAGGCCATCACAGTGGTGATGGATCTGCAACGAGGAAGTTGCATGCTGAAGGAGTTCCTGGTGGAGGAACTGTATAAGGTCTCTGTCAGAGGAACAAAGTCACAACCCTGATAATTGTTGAAGGATTGGACAATGGGTTGCAAGGCCTGTCCATGTATAAGAATCATGTAAGTAATAGAAGACTAATAACTAAATAGTGACCATTCTGATAACCTAATGGAAGTGTGTAGGAAGCACACGTTCCTGACCCATTATGAACAAAGAGTTGCTACTAAATCATGTTGAAGTATCCTAAGAGTTAGGATGGGCCTAAACCAGGGCTACTCAGAAAAAGAGCAGTTGTGGAAACCAGTTTGGTTCGTAAGAGGCCAGTAAACCCCTGAGTATGATTAACTAAATAAATGAGTACATTTAATTGATACAGCTTGGTTGAAGCTATGATTAAGGAAAGGCAGTGAGGCCTTAGAGATAACTTGACTGGGCTGAAAATCCCCAGGCGATGTAGAAAGAATTGGAAGAAGGCGAGAGCCCTCAATTCTTTCTTTGACTGTTCATCACGCTTTTAGGGGATGAGAAAGCCAGTACATTGATGAACGAAAATGCTTTGACACCATAATAATGATGGTTGTAATGATGTGAAAATGATTGAGAACTGTTGTGTTACACTCATGAAAAACATTAAGGATAATGTGATGAAGTGCATACTGATATGCTAGACATGCYTGAAAMTGTTTTTATTAATTAAAYGCTATGATATTTGCATTTCAATTTCATGACGATTAATATGCCTATGGTGTATGTCATGTGTAGAAAGGAATAATATTGGAACTGTTGAGGAAGACAGTTTCCAATAATGAACAACCTCAAGCAGAGGGTGACCATGGAAAGGCTGCAGTCGAAAGGTTGTTGAAGGGACTGTGGAAATCCCGCTAAAGTACTACTAATAAGGTAGAGGACAAATAAAGGGTACAAGCAGCCAAGAACAGGTATAAAGGTATTCGTGCCTGTGTGGCACAGGGTATGAAGGGATTTGGTAAGAACCCCTTCCGAAATATTTATTATTGCATGCTATACCTAAAAATTGAAAGGGCAGTTGTATGCCTTGGATACCCGAGTAGGGTATGATTCGGGGAGGATGACCTGAATAATGGAGGCACGAACCTTTGGTACTAAAATACCGATTGTAACCTTCAGAATAATTCATGAACTGATCTTTCATGAACACATGGACCAATCAAGGAACGGTTGGAAACAAAAGTGCTTATGGATAGCACGTTGCTTGGGATTACTTACAGGAAATGCATATTTGCATAAAAGACAAATAATGGATTCCTCATTGAGGAAGGAGGACCTTCCAACATTTTTACTCACGTGGTATAGGTGTTAGAGAAAATCAAATTTGGGTGGCCATGAGTGTTGACACCCTGGTTATTAATGAAGGCATAATGCATGGGCGCATTCATGCGAAACTTTTAAGTTTAATATGTACTAATTTGGGGTCATGATCGGCCTATAATAGGAAGCGTGGATTATGTTGAAAGAATGAATGAAAAAGAGTAAACCATATGAGGAGAGGATCGGTTAAATCCCAACACCCCATGACCAAGAACTGGTCCTAAAGTGTGACAAACTTGAAATCAATGCAAGAATGTATTGGGTATGAATGTGGCCAAGGATAGTGGCACAGTTGTTAAAACCCTTTGAAATGTTGAATTATGTTTGAATATATATATATATATATACATATATATATATATATATATATATATATACACATGGAGAATCTAACAATTTGTTTGGCTGATTGAGGAATGAATTGCAGGAAACAAAGGGTCATCGATATGGCAGTAAGGTAAGCCCATAGGAAAGATCGATTACCTACTGAGCCAAACTGCAAGGAATGCTATTTCCTTTTGAGGAAGTAAATTTAATTGTTAAGTATGCACAATTATGATATTGTTATGACGATATGGTAAAGGTGCAACAAAATGTATATGCATGGAAAAGATAACAAGTTGTTTGGCCGATTGAAGTTGAAAGTGCAGGAAGAAAAGGGGTCTTGGATATGGCAGCATTGTAAGCCCATAATGAAGTCCAATTGCCTACTAAGCCAAACCATTATGGGGAGGAAAGTCCCATAATTATGAATTTTGTTCCTGTGTGGAAAAAATATGAAAACAAATCGTGAGAATGGAAAAATTTGTGGGTGACAGGTTTGCAATAAAATTTTGAAAGTTAGAATTGATAATGATGTCTCATGAATTTTGTATACCTGTGATACATGTGAGAAGAAAAGACATGTTCAGAAGAGAACAAATGAAGGCTGTCAAAACTGAAGATGATGAACATGACTACTACTGAGCCATGAAAACCCTGTGATGAGTCATGATCGCTTGAAATAAAATTGTGTTGAGGTAACACCAGCCGGAGGGATGCCTCGGCAGAGCAAGTCCGAGGGATGCCTCGACTGTAAGACTTGATAGAGCCTCTAAAATTCTTCCTATGCGATAAAACCTTGGCAGGGAAATATGGATCACCTGAGGGACTGTATAATAGTGAAGGGGATTCCTAAGCCTAGGCCTGGAGGGTGAGTGACTGCAAGGAAGAGGAGAACTTAATAATTTTTGAAACTATTGGGGCAATGCACGCAGTGGGTAGCTTCCCGTGTGGGAAGAAAAACCTTGGAAACAAAGATGAAATTATGATGGCTCTTGTGAGCTATTGAATTGGAATTTTGCATCCTATGGGTACGTCAAGGAGGACGATGAGCATGGATAAAAAAATTACCATGTGGATACAGATCCATAAACTGCACAGATAAGTATTGTGCTAAGAATATGAAATTTTCTTTTTCTTTGAAATTTGAACACCAGTAAGATGTTTTTGCACAAAATTGTGAATTAATGTGCTTGTTGTCTGCGAATTATTGAAGGAAGATGACGAAGATCAAGACTTCTGAAGTGGTCGAATAAGAAAGGAATGACATGTGTTTTGAGAAAGAACATCGAGGACGGTGTTCCTATAAGGGGGAGGGAATTGTAACACCCTGTTTCCCCCAAATTTGTAATTAATCCTAATATAGGAATTACCATGCTAAAGCATGATGAAAATGTGAATGTATGATGTGAATGGACCTTATGAAGAAGGTTGATGAATGTAAATAACATTATGAATTTATATTGCAGGACTGCTGAGAGGGAATGTGATGAAAAAGAGACCACGATGGCGGTGGAAGGCACCTAGAAAGGTGGCGTTAACTTCCACCGATAATTAATACCGTAGTTGGACTCCACTGGCCTGGAGAACCAAAAGTGGCTCACTGGCCCCGAATTAAATGTCTCGCAGGCTGGTAGGTAGATGGTTTAATGAGGGATGGGAGGTGAACCGCCCATCCGTAGAGCCGTCAGGCTTGACCAACGCGAGGGTAATCGCGCCACACGCAACCTCGCAATAGGATAAGGCGTGGGGAAGAAGTGATTGGGGGGTAGACGCGAGGGGAGAACTCTGGAAATACGCAGAGTGAGTGATATCAAAGAGGAAGGATTGCAACCTTCGCTCCTAGTCACTAGCAGATAGACATGTAGTCTCACAGCATCGTGGTCTCAGCTCGGGGGTGGCTAGTGGTAAATCCGCTGGGAGTCGCTGAGCCTACGATTGGGTGGAAACGAGCACCCCTCTCAACAGTTGCATAACCCTTGGTGTTACTCTATGATAATTGTTTTTCCTTTGGCATCTTGAAATATATGTATTTTGATAATTATGCTCATAAGCTGTGAAACTATGAATGATTTCATTATAAGAATGTCTGTATGGCGTCTTGATCAGTACTGGTAGTTGTATGTTTAGATGGAAAGACTATGTATGGCTTATGTTCTCTTAAATCGTTTTTTATATGTATACTGATCTAACACAGACTTCATGTCTGGTCCTTGGGAGAAAGACATCCTTATCTGCCTCAGATAATACCCTTGGTGAACCTCCCCATAGAGATACCCTTCTTGGAAAATCCATCAAGAACCTGGAAGGAGGATGTGAAGGCGCAAGGCCTTAAGAAATCCCTGACAGGTATTGATCGATGGATGAGATTCCGTCGAGAAATCTGTGGACACTCATGACCGTTAGGTTTGGTAGGAGGAAGTAGGAAGTTAAGTGCCTTAACCCTGATAGGTGGTGATTGACGGACGAGATCCCATTGGGAAATTTGCGGTCACACATGACTGTTAGATTGGTGGGAGAAAGTAGGGTGTTAAATGCCTTACCATTTTTTTTCTCTGTGTATTCGTGGGTAGCAAAGAGATCAGGGTCATAGATCCCCAAGGGTCCATGAGAATATCTAGACCGTTGATTTTTCCACATCCAGGGAGTCGTGGAAGAATGCATGTGTAGGAGCCAATCTGAGCCGTCATATCTAGGCTAGAAAACCCGACAGTAATTGGATCTTCCAGGAGTTACCCGAGGGTTAAACTCCAGTGTATAGGGGTGAAAACCCTGGGATAGATTTGGATAGTCCAAATGACGGAGGCCACGTGTCAAGAGATTACCCATTTCGGGAAACTGGGAGTCGGGAAATCGGGAGTCCTGGTGACAAGAGATTAGGACTTTCCATTATGGAAATCCCAAGATAGATCTAGATCGTCCGTTGTAAGGAGGCTACCTGTCGAAAGATTACCCGTATCGGGAAATCGGGAATCGGGGATTCAGGAGTTTCGTTGATGAGAGGTCGGGCTCTCGCCTTAATAAATCCTAACCTATAATAGGTAGATGTGAGCATGTGGTTAAATCCTGATGAGCGGACGAGATTCCTTCAGGGAATCTCAGGGGCTGTAATGACCGTTAGATGTGAGGAATAGATGTCGGCTTTAAGCCGGAGCATGAATGTGCATTAAGGTAAGTAACGAGTAGATCTGGATGGCCAGAGTCCACCCGCCCAGATCTATGACTGAGATTTCATTTCAGAGCCCCCTTGTTGTTCTATCTTTAGCGATGGGGGGGGGTCTGGAATTGGACGTGCAACTCTCGAATGGTCGAGATTAACTCATCATGATCAACGATGCTCAAGTGGATTCTGGAGCCCCCTTGCCATTCTGCCTTTAATGGGGGGGGTTCCAGAATAGTGTGGCGTGTGATGTGGGGCCCCCTCCTGTCCTGTCGACTACCGTGTCACGTTTCCCTCTCTGCCACCTGTACTCCACTTAACCGTGCGATGGGGCTCGTTCTCATTAGCGGTTCTCTAGCCCTATTGGGATCTGTTCCCATTGTCCATTTGCTAGACTTGTCGGGGTTTGACGGTTGCAAAAGCCAAATGGTTTGACATTACCATAGCACCGAGACACGAAATAAAAAATACACTGCGTTCATTTGAACTGTGATCGTGACCCGCGATCACATGGGAACAGAGAGAGAGAGAAAGAGCCATATTACGCTAGGTGGCCATGGATATTTAGGGGTTCTGATTTGGCAGAAGACCAGAAAAATCTGATTTAGGTAGTGGGTATGTGACAACTGTTAGATCACGTCAAACTTCCAAGGTGGTTAGCGACAGGAGGAACCCATCACCTGGGAGCTGAGGATCAGCGGGAGTCGTTGATCGTGTTTTATTTGAACCGTCATATTTCCTCAAGGTTTTGGGGTTCATGGGTTTGGAAGGCAGACCAATTCTTGGGTCGTTCCAAGTCCCGAGTTGTGAGGTATAAGGCAGGAGATCCAGGCCGTTGGATCTCAGCAGCAGGAGAATCGTTGGATCAACCCCCAACGTCATATCACGTATCGAGGTTTCTAGGTGTATAAAACTTTGTTTTGATCACGGAGGTTACGAAACGATGAATGTCGAAGTCACGTGTGATAGGTGGCACTGACATTTCATGCAAAAAAGGTGAAAGTGGGAGATAGTTGGCATGGACACGTTTCTTGGGAGGAGTCAACACTCTATTGACTTATCTCACTTCAGAGGTTTGCAAGGGGAGAGAAACAGTTTACGACCCTCCAACTCGCGAAGTCGCGATTTGTGAGAGGGGCTAGTACTTAGACTAGTCGATGGTCATTTGTAAAGGGAGCTAATAGAAAGGGGCCATACACCATCCACCATATTGGAAGTTTGGTTATCGACATTTGGGGCGCTAGAGGAGTCGAGAGTCCAAGAATCTCCAACTCGCAAAGTTATGAGTTGTGAAAGGGATCATGCGAGGCCTTGCTTGTGGTCGTATTGCAAAGGGGGGGCTAAGGGAGAAGTGCTTATAACTTACACCTATTCGCAGTTTCGCGTCTCAGCTATTGCTGAGAGTTATGGCATTGTGTTAAAATCCGTGAACTCGTGAGACCCGATCTCTTGCGTGGTCAAAGAAAAAGAGTCCCTTCTGACTCTTGTGGAGGTTTGGAAAAGATCCTGAGCGGATCTCGGCCCGAGGGTCAGGGGTCTGCACCAATGGGGTATAAACATGATTGGAGAAAAATACCTCTAAATCAAGAAGATAATCAGGCTCCACAACCAATAATATCCCACTTGGAGACTGATCTCAACAAATCCACCGTTGTTGTATCTATTGGACTATGATCCTTCTTGGACTTGGAAAATTTCTCATCTTCACCTTCATTCTTGAAGACCAACTAAAACTGAGTAGGAACTCATTTTCTCCCTGGTTACTCCCTTTGTTAACTTGTTTGTAGGATTTTGGTTAATGTGTATCTTCTCCAACTTCAAATTTCCATCTTCCATGACAGATCGTATGAAATGGTACCTATGTTTTATATGCTTAGTCTTTGAATGGAATGTTGAGTTATTTTCAAGATGAATCGCACTCTCACTGTCATAGTACAACCTATTATTCTCATGCTTCTTTCCCAATTTCTCCATAAACCTATATAACCAAATAATTTATTTACTATCCTCTGTAGTAGAAACATACTCTACTTCTACTGTTGAAAGTGAAACAAACTTTTGAAGTTTCTAAATCCAACTTACTTTTGTTCCACCTACAGTTAAATCATACCCTGTGGTGCTCCTCTTGCTATCTTTATCACCTTCCATATATGAATCAACATATCCTTGTAGAACAACGTATGAACCTCCAAAACATAATGCATGCATATTAGTACCTCTTAAATACTTGAGAATCCACTTTACTACCTCCCAATGTTCTTTAACTGGATTGTTCATATACCTTCTCACAACTCCCACTACATCTGCAATATCTAGTCTTGTGCAAACCATCGCATACATCAAGTTGCCAACTGTTGATGAATAAAGGACCTTGGAGATGTATTATATCTCCTCCTGTGTCTTGGGACACTTTTATTTGGTTAATTTTAAATGTTTGGAAAAAGATATACTAACTGTTTTTGCATTCTGCATTCTAAACCTCTCCAACAACTTCTCTATGTAATCACCATGAGACAATGTCAATTTGCGATTTTTCCTATTTCTTGTTATTCTCATACCAAGGATTTTCTTTACAACATTCAAATCCTTCGTCACAAACGAATTAACTAATTTCTTCTTGAGCACATTTATATCATTCATATTAGACCCTGCAACAAGCATGCCATCTACATACAATAGCAATATAATATAACTTCCATTTTCTATCCTTTTAAAGTAAACACATTGATCATAATGACATCTACTATAACCTTGTTTTGCCATAAACCTAACAAACTTCAAATAGCACTGCCTTGGAGCTTTCTTTATGCCATGCAAGCTCTTCTTCAACCTACATACCAAATTCTCCTTCCCTTTGACCTCATACCCCTGTGGCTGCTGCATATAAATCTGTTCCTCCAAATCCCCATGGATAAATGTTGTTTGTACATCTAAGTGTTCAAGATGCAAATATTCTACTTCCGCAAGACTTAAAATAGTCCTAATTGAAGTCATCTTAACAGAAGGAGAAAATATTTCATCAAAATCTATACCTTTCTTTTGTGCAAACCCCTTTACAACAAGTCTATCCTTGTACCGCTTTTCACCTCCATCTTCTTCCTTCAACTTGTAAACCCATTTATTCTGCAATTCTCTTTTCCCTGCAAGAAACTCAACCAAGTCCCAAGTCTGGTTATTTACCAAGGAGTCCATTTACTCTTGCATGCCTTTCTCCCACTTCTTTTTAGTGTCTACCTACATTGTCTCTTCATAACATTATAGTTCACTAGAATCGGTCAACAATAAATAATACAATGAAGGAGAGTATCATTCAGGGGGTCTACTTAGCCTGGTAGATATTCTAACAACACTTGCAAGAATTTGAGTCACATGTTTCTGATGTTGTTGTACATTTTGATTTTCTGGTACCATTGGAATTTATTTTTCAGTAATCTCATCAAGCACTGTGTATTTTTGGTTTTTCTTTTTCTTGTATCTTTCCCTACAACTGATCCTTGTACATGACCTTCTCATTGAATATGACATCTCTAATCCTAATTATTTTGTGATTTTCATAATCCCATAAGAGATAACCAAAATCATTAACAATTTATCCAATAAAGGTACACTTCTTGGATTTTTCCTCAAGATTTGTTTTATTTTCTTTATCAATATGGACAAATGATTCACAACCAAAATTCTTCAAAAAAGAATAGTTTTCCTTTTTTCTTGTCCATGCCTCCTCTAAAATTCCACCATCCAAAGATCTTGAAGGTCCTCTATGTATTAAGTAAACAACGATATCTAAAACGTCTACCCAAAACTGTAAGGGCAACCCAACATGCAACCTCTCCTTTCTAACACACCATTTTCTTGTGGTGTTCCTGGAACTGTTTTCTCTCTACGAATCCCATGGTATGGAAAATAATAATCAAAATATTTGATGCAATATTATCCTCAATTGTATGATCTGAGACACTTCAACCTTTTTCATGTCTCATTCTCAACCAAATATTTCCATTTATTAAAAGTATCAAAAACATCAGATTCTTGTCGAATGTAATAAATCCAAGTTTTTCTAGTTTCATCATCAATAAAAGTAACATAATAAAGAGAGCTACCAATATATGATACCTGATCTAGTCCCCATACATATGTATGCACAATCTCTAACCTTTCACTCTTCTTTCTTTTCCAACTCTGAGAAATTTGACTCTCTTTTGTTTTCCATAAACACAGTGCTCACAGAATTCCAAATCAATTTGTTTAAGATCTGGAAACAAATTTATTTTGTGAAGTATCTACATCCTCTTCTCACTCATGTGTGCAAGCATATGATTCCACAGTGCTATATCCACTTCTTTAGAAGCTAAAGAGATAGAAGAGTCAATATTACCAATACATAAATTCAATGTACCTACCTTCTCTCCTTTTTCTATCACCAGTGATCCTTTGGTGACCTTCCACACCTTATCTATAAATATGGATATACAACCTTCACTTGCCAACTACCCTGTTGAAATTATATATTTCCTTAGATATGGAACATGTATTACCTATTTCAACAACCATTGGTTTCCATTCCTTTTATTTATTTTTACCTTTCCCATTCCAACATTTTTGCTTGGTGCATCATCATCCAAATGAACCTGTCCAAAATCACCTTGAACATAATCTAGAAAATGTTTCCTATGGGGTGTGGCATGAAATGACGCCCCTAAATATAGTACCCAAGACTCAGAAATATTATCTACAGAAAGAACCAGAGCATATTGTAACACATCACATGTTACATTTGCTTCCTGTTTTTTCTCCTGTTATCCATCTCTTTGTTTCTTTGGAGCTATGCAATCTTTCTTCAGATGTCCTTTCTTCCCACAATTCCAACACTCTATCTTTCCTAGTCTAGATTTGGATCTTCCCTTCCTAGAATTCTCATGGATACCTGAGCCCTTTCCTCTATCCTTTTTTCTTCCCATGTTCTCCATATTTAACGCATTACCTAATGTCTCACCTGTGCTTTTTTGTTGCATTTCCTTGCTAAGGATAACACCAAAAATATCATTAAATTTTAAAGTTTTTAAACTAGAGACAAAGTTATTTATAGACATGACCAAACCATTCCATCTTTCTAGAAATGAGCACAAGATTATAACATCCCTGACCTCATCATCAAATTCCACTTTTACATAAATTGGTTGATTAGTAACCATATTAAATTCATTTAAATGATCTACAACATACCTGCCTTCTAACATATTCATATTAAATAATCTATTCATTAGAAGTAACTTATTGGACACCGAGGTTTTTTCATATAGTTTATCCAATGTTTCCATCAACTCCTTCATTGTCTTTTCTTTCGAAATATTGAAATCCACCAATGCTTCCAGGATTATACGTATCGTTCCTAGTTCCTTTCTATCAAGAACCTCCCATTATTCGTCCTTCATGGTCGTCGACTTCTTTGATATTCCACCCAATGGTAGGAATAGATCTTCTAATATAAATAATCTTCCATCTGCATCTTCCATAACTAGTATTTTTGGCCATTAAATTTCTCGACCCTAAACTTTTCATCTTCTTCCATTGCTCCCACTCAAACCAGGAATGCTCTTTTCCTACGAGTTACCTTTTTCTTTGATAACAGTTGTTAGAAAAATAGGATCGCGGAGAAATAACATAAAAAAAATGTGGAAATAAAACACATAAGATACATAATACAACAGAGATAAAGATATACGTGGTTCACTTAGTGTGGGCTACGTCCACCAGAGAAATTTTTAGGTCCTTCCTTTCTTATTATCGAGCAAAATGAAGGGATATAACCTACAACACACCCGCTGTAACTTCCTCTTCTTTCTCTCACAATATCCTCTCTACGAATACAATATTCACAATAATACACAACCACAATACAATTCCCTCATAAAAGAGGGTTGCATTCTAGGGAAAAAAACCCTAACATAACTTTTATCATCATATATGTGACCTTATAATGAACGGTCCAAATTTACTATGAAATTACAATATACCCCCCCCCGCCACCCCCCAACATGGAGGGGTGTACATTCTTCTTGGGTTTATAGTCTTCATGGGGTATAAACAAAGCTGAAAACAAATAGCTCTGAATCAGGAAGATAATCATGCTCCATAACCAATACCTCTAGCCCGGGCACACTTTCCTTTCAGACTAGATGAGTGTGTAATCTAAACATATGTCATACTTTCCCTAACTTGGCTCCTTTATCTCCTTTAATCTGAAGTCGGCCTATATTCCTTGATTGTGATGAACGTTGTCCCTAACGTGACTCCCCATCCAAGCAATGAGACTCGAACTGATTTCCCTAACTCAGCTCCTTGTTCACACAATGATACTTGAATTGATTGCATCCTTATGCATGCAGAGAGACCCGACTTGGTCTCTATGAGACCTGACTTGATCTCTGGTTACGCTTTCCTCCTTATGCACACAGAGAGACCTAACTTGGTCTCTATCTCGACCCTTCTCCATCTCTTGTTTGTTATCTTACAGACCCTGTCTCGGTCCTCTTTGGAGTGCCTCCTCTCTCTATCCAACCTTACTCTATGAATGCAACCTATATAATCAATGTGGCAAGGAAGCTTGGATTCTCAGTTTTCCTTCTACCTGAAGACATTTTTGAGGTCAATCCTAAAATGATACTTATATTTATTGCAAGCATTATGCTTTGGAGTCTTACAAAAAAAAAGCAGTGAAGATGCAGGGATTTTAGACAGTGAAAATGGAAGTGTAACTAGCAATTTCTCAAGCATTGTTATTGATAGCATTACTTCAAATTTTTCTTTACCACTTGATAATGGAAGC
>JZKD02S0718729.1:139150-158228 GCA_000966675.3 Picea glauca | reverse complement strand
AAAACTCTTCACCTACTAGCAGAATGAAACTCTTATCTATAGAATATTTAAATAATGAGTCGGTGATTGAAAAATATAGACCCCTTTATTTTGAGAAATATTTTGAACAAACTAAGCATATGGCTCTTGATCAATCATCTTGTGCAATAACCGAGAATGTGCCACTAGTTTTCATGGACACTTAGAGTTTGGATTTATGTAATAACAAAAGTATGTTTATTGGATTTACTATCATGGAACATATTACAATACCTAAGAAATAAAGTGATTCATATGCTAAGGAAACTTTCTATTACCCAAACTATGAATTTTTTTATACATTGTACTCTGATTTATTTGCTAACCTTGACTCATAAAAAGTTAATTATGACTTCCATTTATTTGGAAATGTTGGTTTAGTAGGATAGGAAATCTATATAGTAAATGTTTAGTGGCATAGTCAAATGAGATATTAGGATTTGGAATAGGAGTTGAAGGAGATGGAGGATTAGTCCTTAGCCAACCCATGATCAATTAGGAGTTTGAGGAGCTAAATTAGTTAATATACCAGCCAGAACTAGTCTTCAGGGAGGGGATAGAGACATTCTGGTAGGGGATTGAGAGATCCTTTCACCATTAACCAAAATCCTTCCATTCACCTTTCAACATAATCATTCACCTTTATACTTTCAACTTAAGCCATTTTCCTTTAGCCCCTCACCTCTCACAAAACAACACCTCACCTCACCTAATAAATGGAAATCGGAACCACTGGACTTACCCTCACAAGCACCAAATCACCCACCGCATGAAAACAAGATGGTCGATTTATAATGAGGTGAAGAGTGATGGTAGTTTTCAATTGACATATGTGGAATATTATCTTGATTTACAAAACTAGGAAACAATTGCCATTTAAATTATGTCAGCAATATTTTCTCTATGAGGTTCCTCAAAAAGCTTATTGAAATGATTTTTTTTCACCTCAAACATCTCAAAAAATCTATAATATGTCCCTCCTACCTCATTCTTAACACTCCAAATGGTATTTTATATTTTCATCATCTTTGCATAGTTGTGAAAAAATCAGGTGTTTTCATCTCCCCGTGCTACCCAAACTGCTCTAGTTTTTTGCCTCGATTTTGATTCTTCCTAGTCAAGAAACTCTTTTTTTCATGGATCTAAAAGATTTAAGTTACTTATGTATTCTTCATTGAAAATTCCATTCATTTTAGTTTTGAAAATATTAGAAATTTATTCTTCCAGTATCCATGTCTAATCTTATGGATCCTTGAGTTTGGATTTGTCCCACTCAACAAATTTTATTTTTATAATTTTAAAATTGTCACTAAATTAAAATGTAACATATTTCTCCAACCAATATTCCATATGTTTCCATTCACTAGCACACAAATCCATAAATTCAATATCCTTAGACCAATGAGATTGAATTTAGAAGGGTTTGGCATATTTTCATTCTGCCTCCCCCACCTAGGAGAAATATGGGAACATGAACAAAAATATGCAACAATACCCTTTGAACTAATCTTCATAAAAATAAAATATTACAATGTGAATTGTTTAAAATGTATATCAACTTAGTAAACCAAATGAAAATTTTTACCATCCTTGCATTCACAAAAGGGTTGTTGTGATATGAAAGCCTATTTTAATTTTTTCATTCATAAGACTTTTGGGTAGCT
Organism: Picea glauca; assembly: GCA_000966675.3. Lineage (NCBI taxonomy): Eukaryota > Viridiplantae > Streptophyta > Pinopsida > Pinales > Pinaceae > Picea > Picea glauca. The sequence goes on along the minus strand of JZKD02S0718729.1, from coordinate 156,546 downwards.
ATGGAATCTACGTATTGCAAGTTATATTAATCACTAATCTATATTAGTACTTAATATTAACTTAGAAATTCATCTTAGGATAAATTATATTTATAAATCAATTATAAACTAAAACCTTAACGTTGAATTGGGCTTGTCAACTATTTTATGTCAAATAGGAAATATCTATTGTATGTGGCATGAAATATTGGAATTGGAAACCATATTATATGTCATGTCGATCAAAATGGGAACAATAATATGCAACAAGAAATTGTTGAGGCCATAAATTCAAGGTTCATTACAAAGGAAAAAACATCAAGCAATTTGGACTTACTAAACTTCTTAGAATAACTTGCTTTAGTATTGGGATCCTTATGTGGGACACTTTTTTAGTGAGATTTAAGCTTCAAGTGCATATTTTCTCCTTTCATGTAAAATTTTGGTCTCATGTAATTATAAAGTTTTTGAAATGATAGTACATACCCATTAAGGCCTTTATTTCATTGCTCTTGAGGGTTACAACTGTAATATCCCTCGATAATGCCTCAGTTATATTATGAATTGTAATCATGTTTTGTAGGCTGGTGAGTTGACTATTGATAAGTGGGTGGGCTTATGTGTTTATTAGGCCGGAGAGCCTAAGTGTTAAGGCTAGGAGCCTGATTTTGTATATGTAATTATGTAGATCATTAATATAATATATAAAACATCACTTCATGTCGACCGACCACAAAGAAAGAGTGATGGGGGACTAAGCTTCCACAATATGGGTGAGGGAGAGGGGGTTGAGAGGTAGGAAGAGGGGCTAAGCTTGGGGGCTTAATTCCTTAGGAACAATAATTTATTATTATTGCAAAGTGGTGTGAAAGGTATGTTTTTATCCTAAGTCTTGGGAGAGGCAACGCATGCAGCCCCAACATGTGCAAAAGGGAACGCATACTTGATGGAGTGCATGCGGCTTCATGGGCGACATGTGTAGGCCTAGGCACATGAAATTTAACCCAAGAATTGATCCATGATGGGGGTTCGTCATCCATTCTTACGTCCATCTGTCTGAACCATGTTGTTATGCGTTTGATCTCTGCATTGATTCCTAGTCAAGCAACTCTGAAACTGGTGTTACCTAAACCATGCATTGTCTTAGTGGCATGTTGTTTTTTTCTACCATCTCAACCGCTTGAGTCTGTGTTCAACCTCTGTGTTGATTGAGCCATGTCACAAACTCATGTATTGAGCCATGTCACCTGTGTATCCTGTGAGTCGAACCTATCCTCTCTTGCAGAGTCGAGTTTGTACCCAAAGTGCATTTGGGTTGCTTCCTTCTGTTTCTCGAGTGGTGTTGACCAATTGATGTTGTTGGTATTCTCACTGTGATGGAATTGAGTCAAAACTGGCTGAAGAACCAGGTTGTCAGGCCCATGGTTGAAGAGGCAGGTTGTCAAGCCTATGAGAAGCTCTCTCCAGGTGAGAGAGTCTGTTGGGAAGTGGTTTTCTCCCGGAGAGAGTCTAGCACCATCTATAGAGCTCTAAGAATTTCTCATCCGACCTATTGTTGAGACCCAGAGAGGGAGGTGAAGCATCGATGGACTGTGTTTGTGAAGGAGTATACTCCCAGGTGGAACGGGCATGTGGGGAATAAGACTCCATGAGTAGTGGGCGTAAGAAGGCTCCTGGAGAGAATCCTTCCAGTTTCTCTGTGCAGTTTTCCTGTAATCTCAACCCAGTTTAGGATTTCCTTGCCCTGGGTGGAGCTTGGTCCCATCTCGGGGGTGACCCACTGTTGAGCGTGATGACCAACGTGGTCTAAGGATGGGAGGTTCGTGGAAGTTTTGCATGCAGTTGGTGGTGTATTACAGTTTCAAATATAAGTATAATTATGTGTTTTAATTTTGTACTTAATTAAAATGCATGTCTATGATGATTGTAATATTATCATGTATTCTGTTGCAATGATATTTGTTGTTAATTCTATTTAATTATGTACGTTAACAGTAATACTATGATTACTCTATATTGTTGGTTAAATTTCCATAAATATGTTAATTAGATTTAATATGCATGTTATACATAAATTTATGAGAATGTTCCACATAGTAGCATTGCCCGGCCATGGGGTTGATGGTCAGGGACATTACAAATTGGTATCAGAGCCCATAGTTTCAATGTTGATCCTGGATGTGTTGAATAAGTGGTCTTTGGACCCAAGGTTTCGAGAGAAAATTGTTTATGGGGGACTAATTTCGAACCTTAGATTGTTTTTGAGTGCCAAGGGGTTACTTGGTCATGTTATGAAGCTCAGGACGGGTAGTGGTAGAATAAAACCACAGTCAGTGTGGTAGTTGAACACAAAGAGAGAGTGCTCAAACAATTGGAGTGTGGGAGTCATAGGATATGTTTGGATGGAAAGGAAATTCATTATGACAATCAGATCCAGAGAAGGTACGCGAGGGAAATCCTAGAAACCCTTCGGATTTCAACAATCGGGAGAAGTGGGGTGGGTAGAGGCATAAAGGCCCGAAATTTGAAACCCTGAAGTCTCGACAGATATCTACACTGTAGATATGGAGAAAATATCTTGACCATGGGATCAAGTAAAAAGGCAGATTGTAAATTTTGGGAGTTCGATTGTCAGGAGAATGGGATGTGCTATTGCACAAACTCCCAAAGCCCGATGTTCTGAAACGAAAGAGTAGAAGTGGTGAGTCATGACAATGTCACCTGGAGGTGTGATGTGGACACATGGGATGTGTGCCACATGTCAGTGGGTCTAGAACCGTGGAATATTGAAATGGCATTTGGAACGTGACGAGTGTCACCCATCTGAATGGGCCATGTATCAATTGCTAGTATGATACCATGTGATATCCTATGTGTGCAGGGTTAGTGGGGCCCAAGTTTACGTAACGTAGTTAAGGGTTGGAGGACCCACAGTGGCATTGATCATGATACATCAAGATCGATGACCAGGAGGCATTGCAGATACCCAAGTTGCACGTGAGATAATTCTCCAAGACGATCCCAGAATCCAAACCGTTGTTTCACTGAGGGTTTACGTGTCAGCATCAAAAGAATTGCAGGATGAAAGGTGGGTTACTCCATACCATTGTTGAATGCCCCCACAATTTGGAAAAGTGTAAGTGATGTAAGGTAATTATGTCACCTAAGGTGATGTGGAAGTGTTCAGGGTGTGCGGATGTGAAATCTTCTGAAGTCCCGAAGTACTGTAACTCGGATGGCTGAGGTTCCACAGCGAGTGTCAGATGTTGGATGTTGGGTAGACATGGATATTTGATCCGACCTATGTCACGAGTTCATTAGTTCAGAATTAGGGAAGTTTTTGGGAAGTTCTTTGAAACTTCCCGGAACGTGAAGTTGTGAAGCACCCTTTTTGTTAGGCGAGTGGTCACGACCCATGATCACGTGTGTTGGGCACTAAGAGAGAAGGGGATAATTATCGAAGGATTGTTACAGAGCTGAGAATAGCTCAGAAAATTTGTGAAATATGAAAGTTTCTTAAAAATAGACCCAATTTATGAATTTTGTGGGATTTGTTTTTAAGGAATGATGGCCTGACAAATTTCAGTTGTCTACACATTGTATTTACAGAAGTTAACAAGTGTCGAAACCAAATAGAGTTTCCACTAAGTGCAAAGAAATGGGCCTAAGACACAAAATTATTCTAGTTTAGAGAACGAAGCTAAAGGAATGGATGTTCATTTGGGAGTTGAAGGGTCGAACTCCAATGGGCATAGAGAAGAGATAGATAAGGAAGGGAATATGATGAAAATCATTGATCAATTGCATAAATATGCCCAAATGCATCGAGTAGATAGCATAAATCTTATGAAATCTAAGGAACAATAAGGAGAATTCAACTTAAAGTTGATGAAGAGTCTGGAGAGAATAGAAAATAAGTTGGACAAGGAGAGAGACTCGAGAAAAATAGGGAGTCACCTGACTTCTGAGGGAAGAAGATAAAGGAGTGTTGGTAAACACCATCATCACTCCCAAGTTTCCTCCAAGAGGAGGGCACATAGCATTCCAATCCCATATCCTACCATAAAGAACAAGAGATCTAGAGTGGATGAACTAAAGGGTGAAATGAACAAGATTAAGCCTCCAATGTTTGATGGAGAACATAAGAAGGAGGAAGATGTCAAGACATGGTTTCTTAGCATGAGGAAATATTTCCAACTATAGAATTATTCCTCTAATGCATAAGGAATAATTTCAATGTATCAACTGAAGGGAAAGGCATCCATGTGGTGGGATTATCTTGTGTAGGTGCAGCACATTAGAGAGAAAGATATCACTTGAAAAGAATTCAAGAAATATTTTGAGAATAAATGCTTGACTAAAAGATAGTATGATAGAAAGATGAAAGAGTTCTTTGAACTCAAGCTGGACAACATGACCATTGATGAATACGAACGAAGATTTTTGGAATTACTGAAGTATGTTTCATTCATCAAGGATGAGATTGTCAAGATTCAATGGTACCTGAGTGGATTGCCACCTTCCATTGGTGACAAGATTTAGTATGATGATCCTAATACTATGTAAGAAATGATAAGAAAAGCGAAATTATTATATGAGAAGCAAAGAGAAAAGCCTACTTTTCAGAAGGCTTGGGACGAACAGAGGAAGTTCAAGAAAGAAAAGAGGTAGAAGGGAAACAAACCTCACTTTTTCAAAAATAGTCCCCAAGGATAGCCATCATTTAGAGAGCTGAGAATGGATAACGTAGGGGAACAAAGGCCATGGAAGACTCCCATTCAGTGTTGGGGTGGTCAGGGGAGCCACAAGTACAGATATTGTCCCCATAAAAATGGAAAACTGAGATTTTCCCATAATGTTCAGAAATATGAAACAATGGAGGACATGGGAAGTAGAATGCCAAGGATCTACGCAGCCCTGGACAATAAGAAAAATGAATTTCAATCACACATGATTGAAGTGGAAGGTATGATTAACAACCATGCGTTTACTATTTTAATTGATTCAGGGGCTAGCCATAGTTATATATATCCTAGAGTGGTTGAAAGTTTTCTTTTGTCGAGAAGAAAACATGAAAAGTCTTGGTTAGTGCAGCTGGCTAAAGGAACCAAGAGAAAAGTCATTGAGTTAGTTAAGTCTTTTCCAGTGGACATGATTGGACTGAACACAAATGTTGAATTGAATATTCTTCCTTTAGGTTCTTATGACTATCTAATTGGGATGCACTGGTTGGATGAGCACCATGCCATCTTGCATTTTCATAATAAGGAACTCACTTTCCTGGATGACAAAGGAGTTCGAAGAATAGTCTAAGGAATTCCCAGAGTTGTTTATATTAGATAAATCTTAGCAATGCAGTTGAAGAAGTGCTACAAGAAAGGTTGTCAATTATTTGCATCCCATGTGGAGGAAACACCTAAGGATAAGGTGTCAAGTATTGGAGATCATGTGGTACTAAAGGAGTTTGAAGATGTATTCTAGGAGGTACCAGTATTACCTTGAAAAAGAGATATTGAATTCTCTATAAACTTGATGCTTGGAGCAGCTCCAGTGTTGAAAGCTCCTTACAGAATGAGTACATTGAAGTTGAAAGAGTTGCAATTGCAGCTTGAAGAGATTTTGGAGAAGGGGTATATACTCCCAAGTGTGTCACCTTAGGGTGCCCCGGTCCTGTTCATGAAGAAGAAGGATGGGACGTTGAGATTGTGTATCAATTTCAAACAATTGAACAAAGTAACTGTAAAGAACAAATATCCCTTTCCGAGGATTGATGACCTCTTCGATCAGTTGAAGGATGTGAAGATATTTTCAAAGAAAAACCTCATGTCAGGATATCACTAGGTAAGGATAAAGGATGAAGACATCAACAAGACTGGCTTCAGAACAAGTTATGGTCATTACAAGCTCACAGTGGTGCCATTTGGATTGTCAAATGCACCCATTGGTTTTATGTGTTTAATAAATGGTGTATTCATGGACTATCTAGACAAGTTTGTCATAGTATTCCTAGATGAAATTTTGGTGTATTCCAAGTTAGAGGAAGATAATGAAAAACTTTTGAGGATGGTGTTGCAGTTGCTAAAAGAGCACCAATTGTATGCCAAGTTGAGAAAATGCTCGTTTTATCAAGAGAAGATCCATTACTTGGGGCATATTATTTCAAAGGATGGGATAGTTGGATCCTAAGAAGATTGAGGTCATTAGAGAATGGTCAGTGTCAAAGAACGTGATAGAATTCAGATCCTTTATGGGTCTAGTTGATTATTACAGAAGGTTCATCATAGGGTTCTTAAGAATAGCCCACCCTATCACTTCCTTGCAAAGGAAAGAGAAAACATTTCAGTGGACAGAGGATTGTGAGAAAAGCTTCCAACAATTGAAGCAACTGTTAACCAGTGCTCCAATCCCAAGGATCGCAAATTCAAATGATGACTTCGTGGTATGCACAGATGCATGCAAAGAAGGACTGGGAAGAGTCCTCGGTCATAATGGATTTGTAATCTGTTATGAATCTAGAAAGTTGAAAGAGCACGAAAGGAACTATGCAACTCATGATCTGGAATTGGCATCCATAGTAAATGCTCTAAATAAATGGAGACATTACCTCATGGGAAGGAGGTTTGAACTGATAACATACCATAATGGTCTGAATTATTTGTTTGATCAACCAACCTTGAACGCTAGACAGAGTAGGTGGTTGGAGTTTCTCTGAATTATTTGTTTGATCAACCAACCTTGAACGATTTTGATATCAATCATATCAAAGGGAAGGAAAACAAAGTGGTTGATGCACTCAGTAGGAGAGTGCATGAATTACATGCTACAACCATTAGCATGTACCAAACTGATATTAAAAGCAGAATTTTGGAGGCTGCAAATACAGATTTTTAGTATATGGATTTGGTAGGAAAACCAAAACAAGGTAAAATGCCACAGAAAGTGGATATTTATAAATTAGGGGCTGATGGAATAATTATGTACAAGAAAAAAATTTATGTACCTAATGTCCAGGATTTGAAACTTGCAATTTTGCATGAAATGCATAATGTGCCTTATGCAGGGCACCTTGGATATCAGAAAAACATAGCAATAGTCAAAAGCCATTACTTTTCACCAGGTATGAAGAAAGAGATTTATGAATACATCACCATATGTATGGAGTGCCAGAAGGTTAAAGTTGAGCACATACACCCAGTAGGGTTGCTGCAACCTTTACCCATTCCTGAGTGGAAGTGGGAAGTGGTGACAATGGATTTCATCATAAGATTTCCTAGAACTGGAAAGCATCATGATTCAATCATGGTGGTAGTGGAAAAGCTTACGAAAGCTACCCATTTCATTTCATTAAAGACTACTCACAAGGCAGTGGATGTTGTTGATAGTTTTATGAAGGAAGTGGCATGATTGCACATAATTCCCAAGACAATTGTGTTTGACAGAGACCCAAAATTTACCTCAAATTTCTGGAAAGGGTTATTCAAGGGGTTCATAACTAATTTAAACTTTAGTACAACTTATCATCCTGAGTCTGATGGCCAGACAGAGTGGATGAATCGAGTGATATAATACATACTAAGGATGTATGTGATGGAAAAACCATCTAAATGGGAAGACTACCTACACTTGGTAGAATTATCCTACAACAATGGGTATCAAGCATTGTTGAAGATGAGCCCATTTGAAGCAATTTTTGGCAGAAACTGCAATACTCTAGTGAGCTGAGATAATCTAGATGATAAGGAAGTAGTTGGGCCAGAGTTTCTCAAGGAAATGGAAGAACAATTGCTAAAAATTAAGTAGAATTTGAAAGTTGCCCAAGACAAGAAGAAAATTTATGCTGATAATAACAGAACCCACAGAGAGTTTAAAGTGGGTGACCATGTTTTCATTAAAGTAAAAACCAATATAAGCTCCCTGAAGCTGGGAAACTGCACCAAGTTGGCAGTCATATTTTGTGGGCCATTTGAAATCCTAGAAAGGATTGGGGTAGTTGCATATATGCTTGCATTACTTGCATCCATGACTGTACATAATGTATTTCATGTTTCATTGCTTAAGAAATATATACCTGATGTTGATCATGTTACCGATTGGAATGTGATTCAGGTGGAGCAAGAAGGTGTCTTGCAAGTGCATCCTGTGTGCATATTGGACCGGAAAAGAAAAAAACTCCAGAATCGATCCATAGGTCTTGTAAAGGTCTAGTGGACCTGGTACGGTCCTGAGGATGTGAGATGGGAGCATGAGGATGCTACGCGGGAAAAATACCTACATCTTTTTGAATATTTTGGAAATCTTGTTGATGTTGTCTAAAAGTTACACTAAGGACAGTGAAAAAATAAGGAGAGCGGATTGTAATATCCCTCGGTAGTGCCCCAGTTATATTATGAATTGTAATCATGTTTTGTAGGCTGGTGAGTCGAGTATTGATAAGATGGGTGGCTTATGTGTTTATTAGGCCAGAGAACCTAAGTGTTAAGGCTAGGAGCCTGATTTTGTATATGTAATTATGAAAATCATTAATATAATATATAAAACATTGTTGTATGTCAACTAACCACGAAGAAAGAGTGATGGGGGACTAAGCTTCCACAATATGGGTAAGGGAGAGGGGGTTGAGAGGTAGGAAGAGGGGACAATATTGAGGGGTTAAGTCCTTAGGAACAATAATTTATTATTATTCCAAAGTGGTGTGAAAGGTATGTTTTTATCCTAAGTCCTGCGAGAGGCAACGCATGCAGCCCCAACATGTGAAAAAGGGAACAAATACTTAATGGCATGCATGCAGCTTCATGGGCTACATGTGTTAGCCTAGGCACATGAAATTTAACCCAAACATTGAGCTGTGATGGGGGTTCATCCTCCATTCTCTCTTTCATCTGTCTGAACCGTGTTGCTATGCATCTGATCTCTGCATTGATTCTTGGTCACGCAACTATGAAATCGGTTTTACCTGAATCATGCATTGTCTTAGTGGCATGTTTTCATTTTCTTTCGTCTGAACGACTTGAGTCTATGTTTGACCTCTACATTGATTGAGCCATGTCACAAACCTGTGGATTGAGCCGTGTCACCTATGTATCTTGTGAGTCAAGCCTATCCTCTCTTGAAAAGTCGAGTTCGTACCTGAACTGTCTTTGGGTTGTTGCCTTTTGTTTCTTGAGTGATGTTGACCAGTTGATGTTTCTGCTATCCTCACTGTGTTGGAATTGAGTCGAAACTGGCTGAAGAACCGATTTTTCAAGCCCATGCTTGAAGTGGCAGGTTGTCAGGCCTGTGAGTAGCTCTCTCCAGGTGAGAGAGACTGTTGGGAAGTGGTTTTCTCCCAGAGAGAGTCCATCACCAGCTACAAAGCTCTGATAATTCTTGATCTGGCCTGTTTTCGAGACCTAGAGAGGGAGGTGAAGCACCGATGGACTGTGCTTATGAAGGTGTATACTCCCAGGTGGAACAGGCATGTGGGCAATGAGATTCCATGAGTAGTGCGCGTAAGAAGGCTCCTGGAGAGAATGCTTCCGGTTTCTCTGTGCAATTTTCCTGTAATCTCAGCCTAGTTTATGATTTCTTTGCCTTGGTTGGAGCTTGGTCCCAGCTTGGGGGTGACCCACTGTTGAGCGTGATGAGCAACGTGGTCTAAGGATGGGAGGTTCATGGAAGGTTTGCACGCAGTTGGTGGTGTATTATAGTTTCAAAGATAAGTATCATTATGTGTTTTAATTCTATACTTAATTAAAATGCATGTCTGTGATGATTGCAATATTATCATGTATTATGTTGCAATGATATTTGTTGTTAATTCTATTTAATTCTGTACGTTAACAGTAATACCATGATTAGTTTATATTGTTGGTTAAATTTCCATAAATCTGTTAATTATATTTAATATGCATGTTATATATAAATTTATGAGAATGTTCCACATAGTAGGGTTTCTTGGCCATGGGGTTGATGGCCGGGGACGTTACAACAACTATTTGCATATTTCCAGAGATGCATTGCAAACCTATTTGTGTGTGTGTCTCATATTCGTAAATATTCAAGGAAAGGAAGATGGTTACATAATTTTCTAGAATCACTAGAGTGATTCATCAAATTTCAAAGTACATTATGGTAGATAACATAGGATATTTCTTTTATCTCACGTATAAATAAGATAAATAGAAAAAATAAAAAAATAATTGTAATTTTATTAATAATGAATTATGACTAATAAAAAATGAAGACAATGCATCATCCAATCGTACAATTTGAAATTTAAATAGGCCAATCCACACATCATATAATGATACATTCATACAATACCATATGAAAACAGCTCGTGACATGTCTTCTCCTTACAAGTGTTTCTATAGTCATTTAGAAACATTAAGCTCAAATGTGTTGCAATACTTCTTTGGAATCATTGATGTCAATTTGAGTCGTTATAAGAAAAGGTAAGGTAAGATAATTTTAGTAATGTCCAATGAATGACCATAAAAGTAGGTCAATGAAACAAAATCAATACATTCAATGTAGGAATGAAAAGTGGGAGTGAAAAAGAAACTCCCTAATCAATATTAAAAGAAGAGATAGAAAAAACTAAGTGTCTATCAAAAACTTCTATGTTTAAATAAGAGAAGATATAAATAATGTGCAAGTATAAGAAACATGAAAAACATTTAAGAGTCTCAACACTGAGAAAAAAGAGAGGATGTCAAGGCTTTCTAGTGCTCATGTTGGCTACTAAGGGTGAGGCCTTCAAAGGCATACATAATCCTATGGAAGACATGGAATAGACTAATCATCCCTTCCTCAAATATTAAATTATTCCTTACTCTCCATATAAAAATACATGCAATGTAGGCACAAAAATTAGGAGTGAAAAAGAAACAACCCAATCAATATCGAAACAAGAGAGAGTAATAACTAAGTTTCTATCAAAAAATTGAATGTTTAACTAAGAGAAGATATAAATAAGGTGCAAGTACAAGAAATATGCTAGAAATTTAGGAGTCTCAACATTGAACAAAAGATAGGATGGCAAGGATTTCTAGTGCTCACGTTGGCTACTAAGGGTCAGGCCTTCAAAGGCATACATAATGGTGAAATGATCTCTCAAGGGTAGGGGCTTGAGAAAGCCTTTCACCCTTAACCAAAATCCTTCCATTCGCCTTTCAACATAATCATTTCACCTTTAGAATTTCAAATTAATCCATTCACCTTTATCCTTTATCCCCTCACCTCACCTAAGAACTGGAAATTGGAACCACCAAAATTACCCTCAAAAGCACGAAATCACCCACCCCGCCAAGACAAGCTGGTCAATTTCTACCGAGGTGTAGATTGGTGGTAGTTTTCAATTGACAAATGTGGAAGATATAGTAACAGCTGATGTGTCAAACCAAATTCATCATCCACATAAATATCTATGGTTTGCAAATGTAAATATCCAAAGAAGAATAGATCCCAATAAAAAAATAGAAAATAAACTCAGACATCTAGGGTTTGCAAACATAAATCTATTTACCTGTGACTTTACTGCAATAGGCCACTGCAAATTCGAATTCTTACTTTTCATTTTGAGAAGTCTCTGTGTCCTCTCCGTAGATTTTTTTTCCACCATGGAAGGTTCTTATATAGCTATACAACCTCCAATGCTCAAATTAACTAAAATCCCTCTCCTATGGTTGGCTCCAAGATCCAATGGTCCAATTAACTAAAAACCCTCTCCTCTGTTCGGCTACAATTTCAATTCAGACCTTACTGGCTCCAATACTGCTCACAGGATCCAATATTGGTTAGGAGTAAAACTCCAATTACAACTCCTTTTTCCCCTTCAAATATTTAAGACTCCACCCACTCCCTCTATGCAATATTGGTCAGGCTAGAAACCCCAAATACACCTCCCTCTACCCCATTGAATACTTACCATTGCACCCAGTCCCTCTGTTCCCATGGAATAGTTGTATATTACATGAAACCAAAAACACACCTCCCTATTCCATGTTGAATATTTAACACTGCACATATGCCCTCTGCACCCATGGACTAGATTTATAATTACCTAAAATGCATTGTATTCTCCGACCTTCTCTGTGCCCTCATCAAATCATGAAGAGCATCGTACTCTCCCACCTTCTGTGCCCTCGTCAATTCTTTGTTCCCTCGTCAAATTATGAATGTGATAAATACCCTATTCTCCCACTGCTTCAAAGAGTAGTCTGAATACATTAATTGTCAATATTTCTCATATGTTGTGAAATTATGCCATCAAATTAGTGAAATGATAGAAAGAATTATTATAAAAACAATATTCTAATATTACAAAATATGATATATTTTTCATAGCCATTGATTAATATATTTAATTTAAATCATCCACATAGCTATAGTGGTTGCATCACACTAGGTTCCCTAGATCTGGATGAGTGCACAACTAGAAATGGAATATCTAGCATGGAGGTACAATTTTAATCCAATCTGAATGTACTAATTGAGTTCCTACTCTAATGAGATAGTGATATATGTATGGTGCACTAAGAGACAACCCCATCTAAGGAAAATTCCATGATAATCTTGTCCAAAATGTCAATGAGATCAAGCATGAATAATTGCATAATGAACTAGGTTGTAGCATATTATAAAGTTTGCAAATTATATTGTGTGACTAATATTTATTTAGTTGTGTTTACCCGAAAATAAAATTAGTCATTTATTTAGTCATTGTTATTTGTGTGACTAAAAATTTAGACGTGTTTTTTTTCCTGACAATCAAATTAGTCATTTATTTAGTCATTTGTAACCATGTTGCAAAAAAATAGTAGAATTTAGTCATTTTTTCATGTCGTGACTAAAATGTTTAGTCACATAGTCATTTATTTTCCAAATTCTACCAGTGGTTTGATCCGGATTATTTTCGGCACGAAATGAGAGCGGAGATATAATAAAGAAATGCACAGAGATATCACAGATATTAAATAATATAACATAAATGTATCAAAGATGAAACCATAAACACAGATATACAGTAATACACGATTTCTATTAATGAATGAAATGTACAGAGACTATAAAAATACAGAGTGAAAGACTCACTAGAATGGTGGCAACTTATCTCTGAGAAGATATGTGACGGCTACTCACATTCACAAGAAGATGATTACAATGAGGCTCTGAAGGAATTTTTACAGTAAACAGGAATTCCAAAAACCTAACCCTAGGAGATGAAGCGCCAAAAGTCATGTGGGCCTCGTTTGGGTAAGTTAGTACATCAACTTCCCGGGGTCGTAACTTTTGGATACGATCTCCATTTTAGGCATATGATATATCATTGGAAAGGTATCATCGAGGAGATTCATTTTGGGGGATCAATCATGCCTTCCACTGTAATTGAGAATATTTATCCCAAAAAACCTTCATTTGGGCCCTCAAAATGGCCCCGAAAATTTAAAACTGCTAAAAATAGTAAGTTGCCAAAATTGCCAGAAAACTGTTTTGAGCTAGTTGGAAAATGTGGGTGGCCACTAATATCCACCTGGATCAATCCTCCCTCCTTAGGAAGAAATTTTCTCCATTTTTTTTAGTTCCTAGGGGAGAGGGAAAAGCGTTTGTTGAATCTGCATCTTGGTGAGCAGATTGCCTTGTTGGAGATGTTGCACTGCTCAGTTTGTAGAAGTTTGTCACAAACTTGTTGGGGCGAAGACTATTCAACAAGTTGAGCTACATGATGGGATGATGTGAAGAAGGAATATTTGCACTTTGTTGCGAGCTCATTGACCTGATTCTGTTGGATAGAAGGTGCTTGGGGCGAGGCTCTAGTGGTTGCAGTGTCATTTTGTTGCCCTTTTGAATAGATTGTGAAGAGGATAAATTTTGTAGTATGAGATACTACCTTGTGGCACTTTTTAGGTTGAACAATAGTCGAAACTACCTCTGGTATTTTGTAGATATGACCCCCCAAAGTAAAAATGACAATGCGGGATCGAGACTCATAAACAACATGGTGCTTCCACATATATGGTTGTCCTAAGAGGACATCACAAAAATCTAGTGGGGAAACATCACATAATACCTCATCATTGAAAGGTTGGATGTTGTATGGTAATCGACATTGCTGGATGACACAAAGATCTCGTCCTTGGTGAAGCCACCTGATGCTGTATGGTTGCGAGTGTGGTGTTGTCGACAATACCAACTGCTTGACGAACTCTGTTGAGATGAGGTTCTTTTGGATTCTCCTATCAACAATAAAATGTAGGGGGGTCCCATTCACCCACATCTATGAATGAAAAAGGAACTCCCCCTCTTCAGGATCTATTGGTTGAATTGTTGTGTTCGTGACAATAGAAGCGGGGTCTGCATCAATGATCTGTCATGTACCAGTATTTTTAGAATCAGATTCTGAATCAGGGTTCGACTCCTTGTCTTTGATCTCGGCCACCAATGACTGTTTTGAGCGACATTCATCAGTGTTGTGCCAGGGGATTTTGTGGAAATTGCACCATTTTTTGGTGTCCTTATTTGTCTTCCTGTGACCCTTCTTTTCCTGTGGCTTGAAATAGTTTTTGGGAGACTGTTTGTTAGGGTTGTCTTTGTCATACTTTGGTTTTTGTAGATTTGCAGATCCAAATTATGTTGGTTGTGGAGCCTGATTATCTTCCATATTCAAAGGTCTTTGTTTTCAGCCATGTTTATACCCCATGAAGACTTTACACCCCAGAAGAATGTACACTCTTCCACATGGGGGAGTGCAGAGGGGGTTTACCCCCTCTATGGGGTCCAGGGGCAAGCGGGCCCTCGACAGGGGTTCAGGGGTAGCGGGCCCCAATGGGGGTTCAAGGGAAAAGCCCCTGAAGGAAAATTTTCCTTGCAAATGTATATTGTAATTTCATTGTAAATCTGGACCATTCATTATAAGGTCGCAGATCTAATGGTAGAAATTATTTTAGTTTTTTTTTTTCCCTAGAAGGAAACCCTTTGTTATGAGGGAAATGTATTGTGGCTAAGAATTATAGCGATTATTGTATTCTGAGATAGGAAAATGTGAGAGAATGAATATAAAGTTACAACGGATTTTTTGTAGGTTGTATCTCTTCATTTGCTGGACAATAATAAAGAAAGGACCTGGCAATTTCTCTGGTGGATGTAGTCCACAATAGGTGAACCATGTATATCTATGTCTCTATTGCATTGTGTATCTTCTATATTTTATTTCTGAATTTGTTTTATTTTATTGCTCCGCGATCCTGTTTTTCTAACACCGAACTCACGTTTGTTCTGGTGCTTAAATTTCTACTTGATTTTAACAACATATCGATAAGTAGCACTGAGTGATGAGATGTCTAGAAAATCCATTTCAGTTTGGATGTATCTATGTAGAGCCCCATGGTATTTCAAAACAAAATGTCGTTCGGAGTATTTGATACCCATCTTGGTGCACAAGGTATGGAAGGTATTGGTGAACTATGGAACTACTTGGCCCCTCTCTTGTCGTAGTGTGGTCCATCTCATGTACTGGTCCTCATAGTTTCCAATAGGGTAATACTGTTCCTTTACTGCATCCACAAAAAATTCCCAAGCGGGCTTGGCCCCATATATTCCAGACTCCTCTATGGAACTCTGCACCTTGTAAGTTTCCCACCAATGTTTGACATGGGGGAGAGCCTTAAAAATCATGAAGATGATATTTTCTCTGTCGGGAAAATTGTGAACAAATAAATAACCTTCTAACATATTTAACCATTTATCTAGGGCATCCACATCTATCTGACCTTCAAATATAGGAATATAAAAAATGACCTGTACCTTAAAAGGCGAGGTGCCTCCAAAGTGGTCGCTTGATGAAGATGCGCTTGATGCTATCGGGAGGCATTTAAGGATGTGGGAAAAATTCTCCATCATTTCATCCCTATGTCACGTGAGAGCTTGCTCAAACAAAAAATTGATAGGATTGTCTACTTCGTCATTTTTATTTTCTTCCGCCATGGAGGGTTTCTTAGGAGTGTGAGAGCGATTATCTTCAAGAGAGACAATATCGAGACCCAACTTTCTATACTCAGACCTCGTTGGGGACATGCACTGAAAAAAATGATCAAGAACAATCTTCTCTGATACCACTGATCCAGATTATTTTCGGCACGAAATGAGAGCGGAGGTATAATAAATAAATGCACAGAGATATCACAGATATTCAATAATATAACATAAATGTATTAGAGATGGAACCATAAACATAGATATACAGTAATACATGGTTTCTATTAATTAAATAAATGTACAGAGACTGTAAAAATACAGAGTGAAAGACTCGCTAGAATGGTGTCATCTTATCTCTGAGAAGAGATGTGACGGCTACTCGCATTAGCAAGAAGATGATTACAATAAGGCTCTGAAGGCCTTTTTACAATAAAAAGGAATCCCAAAAACCCTAGACATCCAAAAGCCTAACCCTAGGAGATGAAGCACCAAAAGTCACGTGGGCCTCATTTGGGTAAGTTAGTACATCAACTTCCTAGGGTCGTAACTTTTGCATACGATCTCCATTTTAGGCGTATGATAGCCTGTTGGAAAGGTATCATCGAGGAGATTCATTTTTTGGGATCAATAATGCCTTTGTATATCATTGAGAATATTTATCTCGAAAAACATTCATTTAGGCCCTCAAAATGGCCCCAAAAGTTTAAAACTGCTAAAAATAGTAAGTTCCCAAAATTGCCAGAAAAATGTTTTGAGCCAGTTGGAAAAGGTGGGTGGCCACCGACATCAACTTGGATCATGGTTAAACATTGTAATATTGCATATCCTTCTTATCCCCCTCTAGTAAAATTCAATCAATGGAAATATGTTAAAAAATATTATAGTATTAAATAGGTTGTTCGTTCATCCTCCAATATCCCTAAGGGTACAATGGCCTCCTTTTCAAATAAATTTCAAATATTGCTTCAAATTTATTATAAGTCGACTCCTCCTCCATTAGTTCAACCTCAACCTCACCCTCCTCATCCTAAGAAGGAGGATGATCCAGTTATTTCTCCTAATTCCTCTACCCCTCATGAATATCAAGTTCCATCGCTCAACACTCCTTTGGTTGTTTTTATTTATGCGATTTTCTCTATTCCTATGGATGAAATTGATCAAAATTTGGATAATTCCATACTGAAAATAAGTAGGATGCTCACTCAGAAGAAGGATCAACCATAACTTGGAGATAATTACGAAGACCCTGAAGAAGAGAGGGTCACTAAGAAACTTGGGAGAAAGTTAACTAATGAGAGAAGAGAAGTAGTAGTATTGTAACGTCCCCTTCGTTACGTCTACGAATAATGAAGTACAATAGGAAAATTTTACTTTTTCTTTTCATTTCTTTAAAAATAAGATATTAACAACATCACCTAATGCACTAAGGTGACACATGATCAAAATATAAACAACTCTACATA
>JZKD02S0718729.1:61347-72870 GCA_000966675.3 Picea glauca | reverse complement strand
GCGTACATCTGAGCCGTCGAAAAGTTGCACCCCCGAACTCGCCCCCCCCCCCTTGCTTAAAGATCGGAAGACGGGGGGGGTCCGACTTTTGCTGTGCACCGTTGATCCGGGCGCGCTTATCTAGACCGCCCAATCCTGCTCGTTGTTTACCACGGGCACGTTGTCGCCTAAAACCTTGGACAAGTGGGTTTTAACCCATTCATTTGATTTCCGACCCCCCTGCAAGAAATATCGCTAACACCACGAAGATTGAGTCACAACCCCTTTACGTCCTTGGAAGTCCTAACACAAAATCCATACTTACAACATCCCATGATCTCTCTGGTACTGGAAATGGTTGATACAACCCTGTATTATATCTCTTCCCCTTGGCATGCTGGAAAATTCTACACCTGTCCACGAATTTCTTGACATATGTTCTCATCCCCGGCCAATAGTATGATCCATTCAACTTCAAGAACATTTTATCATGACTGAAGTGTCCAGCCAATCCTCCACTGTGCTTTTTCTTCAGCAAATTCTCCCTCATGGAGACTTTCAACAATAATCCATCCTAGATCATATACTTGGTCCATTGTCTTTTGTCCCTAAGAATTGTATTCTCAGACACCTCATATGATTCTCTGAAATATGGATCATCCCTATACATTTCTTTGAGGTTATCAAAACCCAAAGTCTTGACTCTGAATTCCTGCAATAGCAAAGATTTCCTGATCAAAGCGTCAACCACTTTGTTAGTAGTTCCAGAAATATGTTTAATCACAAAAGTAAAATTATGCATGAACTCAACCCATTTAGCATGTTTTTGGTTCAACTTCTCCTATTAAGTCACGAATTGCAAAGCGTGATTATCGCTGTACAAAATGAACTCTTTGGGAACCAAATAGTGCCTCTATTTTTTCAGCGCTTGTATGACTGCGTAGAGTTCTTTGTCATACATGGAGTACTTGATCTTTGCTTCATTCAGTTTTTCACTGAAATACGCGATCGATCTGTTGTCTTGGCTCAAGACCACTCCAATGGAAAATCCACTTGCGTCACACCTGACCTGAAATGTTTTGTTGAAATCTGGCAAAACCAAAATTGGTTGCTCAGTGATCTTCTTCTTCAGCAAGATGAATCTCTTCTCTGCTTCGTCTATCCAGTGAAAAGATTTATGCAGCTTATTCACCGTATCCATCATCGGTGCACTAATTCCACTGAAGTTTCAGATGAATTTCCTGTAGAAGATAGCCAACCCATGGAAGCTTAGAACTTCGAACACGCTCTTCGGCGATGGCCAATCCTTAATCGCCTTTATCTTCTCTGGATCCATTTTTAATTCATTTGCGGAGATAACAAAACCCAAATAAATGAGTTATGTCCTCATAAATGACGATTTCTTCATATGATCAACAATTTATCTTGTTGCAATATCCTCATCACGACAACTAAATGCTTCAAGTGCTCTACTTGATTTTTACTGAAGATCAGTATATCATCAAGATATATGATTACAAACTTACCAATGAAATATTTTAAGACTTTGTTCATCAACCTCATAAAAGTACTGGGCGAATTCGTCAATCCAAATGGCATGAAAAGTCATTCATACAGTCCTTCATTTGTCTTGAATGTTGTCTTCCACTCATCACCTTCCCTCATTCTTATCTGATGATATCCGCTTTTCAAATCAATTTTTGAAAATTTTTTTGCTCCACTCAAGCAATCCATCAAGTCATCCATCATGGGTAAAGGAAATCTATACCTGATGGTGATTTTATTTATGGTCCTCGAGTCTATACACATTCTCTAGCCACCATATTTATTTGGACTTAGAACTGTAGGTACAACGCATATACTCAAGCTTTCTCTAACCAATCCTTTGTCCATCAAATCCTGGACTTGTCTTTTAACCTCTTCATTCTCCTATGGCGTCAATCTATATGTTTCTTTGTTTGGTAGACTCACCCCTGGTATACGATAGATATGATGACTTATGCTCATGATGGGCGAAAACAAACAAGGTAATTTGTCCACCACAATGTCAACGAACTTCTTTAGCAATTCCTAAATTTCCTCCAGTAAGTCATCTATATTAGTACTGGTCAAGACAACTCTAGGTTTTCTTACCATAACAAACTGCATTTCTTCATATTTCTTGACTTCATCAAGAAGCTCCTTCCCACTCACGAGAAGTATAGTATTTCTCATCTCTGTTTTCACCTCCTTATCCTTAACTGGAAGCAACATATGTGTTCTACCATTTTATTCCAGAGTGTATGTGTTCTTTCTCCCATTATGCACCACATTTCTATCATATTGCCATGGTCTTCCCAGCAATAGATGACAGATGTCCATGGGAATAACATCACATAAAATTTCATCCTTATATCCACCTATCTTAAACTCAACTAAACATTGTTTAATGACAATTACCTGATGCCCTTTTTGCAACCATGAGACTTTTTATGGGCTCAGATGTGTAACAGTCTCCAATTCCAACTTCTCCACCATTTCTATGGATACTAGATTATCTATGCTTCCACTGTCTACTATTACCCTATCCTTGGTATTGCAAGCAGTTCTAAACAAACTGTCCCTTTGGACTGGGTTCTCTGGCTCCTTCTTTGGCTTTAAGAGAACTTTCCTCATCATTAAGGATCTTCTGCCCTCAACGTCTTTTACCCCAACATTCCATCCTTAAGCTTTGAAAATGTGATTTTCACCATATTTATTCCTATCTAGACACTCATAGGATTTATGTTCGATTTTCCACAGACAAATCATTTCACTTCGCCTCCTCTGCCTCTTCCTCTTCCTCTGGCTCGAGGGAAAGTGTTTCGGTCAGCATATTGTCTCCCCTGTGAGCTTCCTCCTCTCTCAGATTGAGTTTGAGGTTTCTTTCCCTCATCTTTGGACTTCTACATTCTGTCTTGGGCAGTTGCCTTCCCTCTGCTTTGACTTCTGCCTTGGCCTCTTTGAACTTTCTTTCGGCTCAACTTCTCTTCAGCTTTCATAGCCATATGATAAGAATATTCTATGGTTCAGATGGTCATCATGCTCATCTCGTCCTGAATGTCATATCACAGACCATTCATATATCTGGAAACTTTCTCATCATCTCTCTCCCGATGACCTGCTCTGATGTTTATCCTATAGAACTATTTGGTGTATTCTTTCACCTTCATCAGCTTTTGCCTAAAATTTTGCATCCTCTGAAACAGATTGATTTGATAATCTCTGGGTATGAATTTGGCCTTCATTTTTGCAACCATTATGTCCTAGCTTTTGATTCTTTGTTTTCCTTTGCAATGCATGTCATCCTGTAGTTCATCCCACCACAATGTTGCATGTCCCTTCAGTCTAGTGACTGTGTGCTTAACTTTCTTATCCTCTTCGACATCCTCGTATTCGAAGTATTTTTCTAGAGCTCTAAACCAATATAGCATCTCCTCAACGTCTAAGTTTCCTTCGTACATTGGAATGTCCATTTTTGCCCTGACACCTATCCTTGCAACAACTCTGAATAAGCATTCTTCTGCAGCATCTTCGACTGCAGATTCTTCTCCTTCGTTTCCAGCTTCATTTTCACTTTCAGCATCGCTGATATCTCCAGCATCGACTGTTCGCCTTAGTGCCATGTCCATGGCATCAACCCTGGCACGTAATTCATGCATATCTCTTTCCACTGCTGGATTAGGCATTGGCCTTTCTCTTTTTCTCGACTGTAACAACCCTAGCTAAATGATTGCTTAAGATTTATCTAGTATAATTAATTAAATAATTAACTGTCCTAATGTGTATTAGTTAAATAATGATTATTTATTTATTTATTTATTGTTTAATATATGTTTATTAATTAATTAATTAACTCATTTAATGTTTGGATAACGAATTAAAGGATTAATAATTTTTAATTTATTTATTAGAAAACTTAACATATGAAGGGATAAGGAATTGAATGGATGGATAGGGTATTGAATGGAGGGATAAGGTATTGAATGGAGGGATAAGGTATTAAATGGATGGATAATATGGGTGGCATTGAATGAAGGGAGGAGGCGGTGAATGGGAAGGAGGATATGAGGGGGCAGAGGCATTGGGGAGAGGGACTTTTGGAAATTTGGGGGAAAGGAAGCATCATTTGAGATTAGGGACTGTAATTTTCTGATTTGTATTTTTTTTCTAGTTTGGAGCTTGGGTGGATTGTTACAGGGGTGCATCGGTTGCTGAGAGTTTTGGGCTTAGGGGCCAGGAATCCTCACGGAATCTTAGAGATAGGGAGCATCAGGAAGAGGTATGTATTTTCATGATTACGCTGTGTTAGGTGGTTATCATTAAGTTGTTGAATATGCTGTGTTATGTGGTTGTTATATATTTATTTTCATGTTGTTCATAAGTTTGATTTCTCTTGAATAATAATGATTATATGTTGATGATTAAATTGTACACGATATAATTTCTCTATTCTCTATTTTAGCTTGTGTTTTATAAGTCTATGTGGTAAGAGACCTTACACATGGTATCAGAGCTTCAGTTTGAAGCACTGAAGCCTTAAGGGCCTACCTACAACTCATGAATTTTCTTTCTTTAGAACCAACACCTGTTCACCTRCGAACCTATAAAAAAAAAAACCTGTAAGAAACCTATTCCAAGGCTRCCAAAGGTGCCCCTACCTTAATGTATGTTTTCAACTAACAACAACTACATTTAAGAAAAAAAAAAAAAAGGAAATCTAACATTAAATGTGGGAAGAAGTTCAAACTCATAATCATATGATTCCCACAAACCGAGTTCTACATAGAAGGGTTCGTAAAAGCTTAAATGATTGTCCAAATACTCGTCGATGAACAACTACATCTAGAGGAAATTTCAACCTAATTTTTAACACAGATTTATACAAATCCTTCCGGGAAAAACAAATGTGTAAGATAAGGTTCCCCTAGCAGCACTTATCCAATGTTTCAAGTGGATGATTGTTGCACCGATCTATTATTTAATTCTCCTTCAAGTTCCATTAATTGACAGACCTAGGATTTGCATTCTCGAGAAGCAGGTTAAATGATTTTGGTCATTTTAAATGATTAACTAATTTGGATCGACACCCACACACAAAGAAAAAACCATAAGGTGAATCCCAATTCTGAACAAATGCAATTACAGGTAAATATGAGCATAACCGATTTCATCATTAGATAGAAAAAAATTCTATATCACCCATGAGGGATCTAATTATAACTAAACCCATCAAAATTCATCCTCTGGTTTATAATTCTAACCAAACCCATCACCATCTTGTTTATAATTCTAACTGAACCCAACAAAATTCATTCGTTTTCTTACAATTCCATCCGCCCATTGCTACTGATTGAGTTCTTCGATTTCCTTTGGGAACTCCTCTGCAGTCTTTTCCACCACAGAGCTCGCCATTCCTGTAATAAACCCTCGATGGCTGCTAGGTTTCAAATTTCAAACCCCAATTATCTCTAACAAACACAATATTTTAGCCCTAAAAATTCTACTAATACACAGATCACTCATAACTCTACTCAAAAATACAAATTAGGGTTTGAAAAAAAAAACCAAAATACAATTGAAAAGTTTGACTTAATAAACCAAAATATCAAAGTTCTCCTGTCTGATAGATCTATTTATAAGATATACCTACTCGAGATATGTACTCAAGTTCCATAGATTCGAACCCAACCCCGCCCCCAAGATATATTTTCCTTGATAAGTCGAAGATTCATGACGGATCTGGTCTACTTCATAGCCAAATGCGAATAAAATAAAAAAAAACTAGCACCAACACTATCCCATGAGCCTGCAATGCAAGCATTTAAGAATCATACAATAGTGAACTACATGACTATGGTGATAACAAGCAACCAAAATTTTGAACCCTTCCCACATCCGACAACGTAACTGGCTAAAAATCCTATCTGCGAAGTAAAAGAAAAAATATTGGGCCTATCACTCCTTGAGTCCAATCTCCAAGCATATAGGCCTATCACTCCTCAAGTCAAATCTCCAATCATATAACCGAGTTCTAGACCACTATCACCACGAGAACCGAGGAGCAAGTCACGAAAAGAGAAAGCGCCCACGCACTGATCACCAACGGAGAGTCCACATGTGGACTATATTGCACTATGTGTCGTTGAGGGGAGATCATGGGTAACCAAAGCCAACACCCAAGCACCAGAGCTAAGCACCAGGTCACAAAAGGAGAGCCCACAATGTAGGTCACAAGACAGCTCCCAAAACACCAGAGCCAAGCACCAGGTCGCAAAAGAGGAGCCCACAGATTGAGCACCAAGTCACAAAAGAGGAGCACCAGGCACCAAGCCACATGGACGAAGAGACCAGGTGGGCAGCCTTGGCTCACGACACTCGCACATTCCATGAAGCATGCATTAGTTCCAGTCCCTAGAATAACAACAACCATGACATATTTATCCCAGTAACGACCTCCAGCTAATGTTCCAATAGTATCGTTAACCTGTTTACAATGAAAATAGACGATGTATGTGAGTGCAGTAAGCAACGGATGAAACTTCCATGGATATACTAATATAGCGGAAGCAAAAATATTAAGCAACATCACTATGGATCAAAAAGCATATTCTTGATCACTGAATATTTAGCAGATATTTATCACAAAATGCAAGCACAACACACAAGCGCCAGGCTCCATTGCATAGCCTCGGAGCTCACTTCGTCACGACACATAGGGCGAACCCATGAAGGAACATGGTAAGTTCACAACACGCAACATCGGAGCCAAGACCAAACGCATAAGAACCCAGTCAAACTCAATGAAGGCACCAACCATAGAGCCCACACAGCCATATGCCTCACCTCTGCTAAGCAGAAAAAAACAAAACGGAAATGAAACTTTGGAGGCCCGACCGCCTTTGCAAAATAGAGAGATGTGTGTAGGGTTTGAGGATGGAGAGACGTGTAGGGTTAGGGTTTGCTAGGGTTTGAATAGTTGTTTTATTTATTATTATTTTATTTTGGCTTGAACAGGCGGGAAAAGAGGGAGGGGGCATGTTGGCCTCATGTGAGGTCGCACGATGCCCAATGATAATAGATGTTTTTTTTTTTTTTTAATTACTAGGCTATTAATTCCATTTAGTTAAAATATATATATATATATATATATATATATATATATATATATATATTATAAATTATATATTAAAACAATAATATTCAAATATATATATATTTTATAAGAGTCATAATTAGTTAATGGGAAATTAATAATTAATGGAGGATTAATAGTTATAGTTAATGGAGGATTAATTAATGCCGATTATTGATTAAGGATAATTGAACTATGTAAGTTAATTTTAGGGATTAAATAACTTGATGAATGACGAGACTAAGGGTAATATAATTAATAAAGGCGATTAAAATGAGCAGTGCATATTGTTACAAGGGTCGGGTTGATGCTTGATTATACACACAAGTTAGAGTAATTGAAGGTTACAGTGTGGCGCTAGCAAGGTGAGAGAGTTGCTAGGATTCATGAATGAAGACATCAATCTTAGACACTTAACCCTAACTTATCCCCCTCCCCTAAAGAGAGTAATGTTTGTTTACAAACAAGTAAAAAAAAAAAAAAAAAACTTACGCCTAACCCTATTTTCTAGTTTAAGTTGCGCAAATGTGAAATGTCCTTGAACTCCCCCTGACAACTTTGGTTGATGTAGATTAAATTATACAGGATGGTTAGGACTCAAGGAAATCAAGGCAGAGAGGCATCGTCGGAGGGACCGCCAATGCCGCCACCACCATCACTTGAACTAGCTCTCATACTACGCTCTTTGGAGGCCATAAATGAGACTTTAAAGGGGTGTCAACCAACAGGGATTGAAGTGGAGCCCC
Source organism: Picea glauca (assembly GCA_000966675.3). Classification (NCBI taxonomy): domain Eukaryota; kingdom Viridiplantae; phylum Streptophyta; class Pinopsida; order Pinales; family Pinaceae; genus Picea; species Picea glauca. Next base: position 64,992 of record JZKD02S0718729.1, on the reverse strand, counting down.
CACCATCTGGAACGGGTCATCCAGAAGCGTCGATGGATTTAGGGGGAGGACGTCCACTTGAAGACATCACTAGAGAACTGCAGAAGATCAAACTTCCAAAGTTTTTTGGAGGTCGTGCCAATGAACATGCAAAAGCATAGTTGGAAGGCATGACAAGGTGTTTTTCCTTAAGAGACTATGCATCCAATTCAAGGGCGAAGATAAAAAATTTTCAGTTGAGAGACAGTGCCTTGAACTAGTGGGGAAACCTAGAAAGGTAAATGCATCTTACCCCAGACACCGTATCTTGGGAACTTTGCGAGGAGAGGTTCTGAAGGAAATATCTGCTAGCTTACTATGAGGAACAATAGGTGGGAGCATTTCATGCTCTAGTATAGGGAAACAGGATTGTAGAAGAATATGAGATTAGGTTTATGGAATTGGTCAAATATGTTTCATACATGGATAATGACCAACGACAGGTAGAATGCTTTGTCTATGGGTTAAACCTTAAGATGAGGGCTATGGTACAGATGTGGAAACCGTCTTCAATAGCAGAAGCAGTGGAAAATGCACGTTATGTGGAGGAGCACATGAAATTAACTAGAGGTACGAGACCGACCTTTCCGCATCATCCTGGATTCGTAGGGAAGGCCCCTAGGACTTTTCCCAGGGGAGGGGGCTCAAGGCCACCTCTATATGGTAATAGATTTGCACCAAGGACAATAGCCTCAGGGATTTCAATGGCAGCAAGTGCAGCATCCCGTTCATCATGAATGACACAAGCAGGTCCATGGCCATCTCAGGGAGCAGCTAGTAGGGGTAGGGGTTCTAGGGGAAGGAACTCATTTCAGAGACAGTCATAGAACTGTGCGTAGGTTCAATATTGTATTACTTCTTGGGGATGCGGAGGACCCCATTACCAACGTGACTGCCCAGAGTTACAATCAGGATTTGTGCATAGAGAAGGAAAGACCCCGATGAGAAGAGAAAGTGGCAGCAACCAGATTTATGCAGCGGTTAATAATCGACAGGCATAACATCAATCCGCGGTGGTGGAGTCATCAGGTACACTAAATCATATCAATGTAAAGATTTTATTTGATTCTGGTGCTACAGATAGTTTCATTTCACAATCTGCATTAGAAAAGAGTGGGTTGGCAGTCTACGAGCACTATGACTTTAAACAAGTCGAGATGGCTTAGGGGGAAAAACAAGCAGTAGGACATAGCATTGATAATTGTATAGTAGAACTAGGAGTGTGTACTACCAGGTTGAAGGTATACGTTACTTCTCTTGGGGCATATGACCTAATCATTGGAATGGATTGGTTAGAATCCCATCGAGCTATGGTAGATTGTTTCGCAAAAAGGGTGCTTTGCGTTGACGACGAAGGAAGGCCAGTAGAGATCCAGGGTGTACGGAGAAAGGTGTCATTATGCTTTATCTCAACTATGAAGGTTAAGTGATGCTTGAGGCAAGGGTGTCGACTGTATGTAGTGGAAATAGTGAATGAAAGGAAGGGACCCTCCTTGGATCGGTACCCAATATTGTCAAAATTTAAGGATGTTTTTCCGAACGAGTTACCAGGGTTACCTCCTGAGAGGGAACTTGATTTTACTATTGAGCTAAAACCTGGTGCAAAACCAATTTCCAAGACTCCATATCGGATGACAGTGCCAGAAATTTGTGAGTTGCATATGCAGTTGAAAGAGCTACTCGACTTAGAGATAATAAGGCCCAGTGTCTCACCTTGGGGTGCACCAGTAATTTTTGTAAAGAATAAAGATGGTTCCTTACGACTATGTATAGATTACAGGGACTTGAACCATGCTACAGTGAAAAATAGGTACCTAATGCCACGAATAGATTATCTCTTTGATCAAATGAAAGGAGCAACGGTATTTTCAAAGATTGATTTGCAGTCAGGGTATCACTAGTTAAGGATTAAAGAAGGTGATATTCCTAAAACTGCCTTTCAAACTCGGTTTGGGCATTACGAGTTTGTCGTAGTACCTTTCAGATTGATCAATGATCCAATAGTATTCATGAGCCTCATGAACGGAGTATTCCGGAAGTACTTAGATCGTTTTGTACAAGTCTTTCTAGATGACATCCTCATCTATTCCAAGAACAAAAGAGAACATGAGGAACACTTGCGAGTGGTGTTGTCCTACCTTAGAGAGAAAAAATTGTATGGGAAGTTGTCGAAGTGTTCCTTCTTCTAGAAAGAAATCCACTATTTAGGTCATATCATTTTTGGTGAAGGAATCTTTGTGGACCTAGAAAAGGTAAAGGCCATTATGGAATGGCCAGTGCCGAAAAATGCCCATGAGGTAAGAAGCTTCATGGGGCTAGCAGGTTATTATCAAAGATTTGTGGAAGGGTTCTCTAAAATAGCAAAACCCATCACCACTTTGTAGTGAAAGGGGGTCAGGTATGAATGGACAGAAGAATGAGATAGTGCATTCATCGAGCTTAAGAGGTTACTAACTAGTGTGCCAATTCTACTAGTGTCGGATATGGAAAAGGACTTCATAGTCTGCACGGATGCCTCGAAGAAAGGGTTGGGGGCCATGCTAATGCAATATGGAGGAGTGATAGATTATGCATCAAGGAAGTTGAAGAAACATGAAGAGCTTTACGCTACTCATGATTTAGAGTTGGCAACTGTAATTCTAGCTCTGAAACTTTGGAGGCACTATCTTGTGGGGTGAAACTTTGAGCTCAAAACAGACCATCAAAGTTTAAAACATCTCTTCACTCAAAGGGATCTGAATGTCAGGCAAAGGCGATGGAGTGAGTTTATGAGTGAGTACGATTTTCATATTTCATACATCAAGGGAAAGGAAAATGTGGTCATAGATGCCTTGAGTAGGAGACCACGTGTCTTCTCCTTGGTACCTTTAAAGGTCAATCTGAGGGAACATGTGTTGACGCAACTCCAAGGAGACAGTTGGTATTTAAAGGTTACTACAAACCTCCAGAGTGGGAAGCAATTAGATCCAAAGTATGAAGGATATAGTATAGAAGCAGACAAACTGTTAATATACCGAGGAAGGATGTACATCCCTGAAGATGGGGATATTTGAAGAATCATACTGAAGAAATCCCATAGAGCACTTTATTGTGCGCATCCGGGTGTGAAGAAGATGTATGTAGACATGAGGAAGATCTTCTTCTGGGTAGGCATGAAGCGCGATGTAGTCCATTTCGTCGCCAAGTGCCTAGAGTGTCAACAAGTGAAAGCTAACCACCACCACCCGGTAGGACTCCTATAACCACATGATGTTTCTATGTCCAAGTGGAAAGTCATTTCTATGGATTTTGTTGTGGGGTTGCCACTCACATCTCATAGACACAATGCCATTCTTGTGATAGTTGATAAGTTAACCAAGAGTGCTCATTTTATTCTGGTTAGAGACAATTACGATGTCACTAATGTGGCACGTGTGTTTTTAAGTGAGGTCATCCATTTGCATGGGATACCTAAGAAGATCATTTCAGATAGGGACTCCAGATTCACTTCTAGGTTTTGAACAAGTTTGCACTCAGCGTTGGGGACTCAGTTGAACTTAAGCACAACTTATCATCCTGAAACAGATGGGAAAACTGAGAGAGTAAATCAAGTCATGGAAGACATGCTCAGGATGTATGTCATGGATA
>JZKD02S0718728.1:939048-951509 GCA_000966675.3 Picea glauca | reverse complement strand
GTCTATGTTGTGTACATATTACATACATATAAGTGTGTGCCAATGACAAGTAATGACAATAATATAGTCCTTTTTCCTATTATTTTATGCATGGAATTAATCGTTGCACATATTGACTGTGTGTATAAATGAAGTATTCTAGAGAAAGTAAGGAAGAGGGTGTGCTATGGGTAGCATAGTAAATCAATTTTATAAATAACAGATTGAATAGAATAGGAGGCGTAGTAAACATATCGTTCCATTATTCTGGGGTATGCTAAATAGAATTAGTCAATCCATAGTGAGAAAGCCGCTCCATTATTACCAGGTATGTTGAATAGAATATTATACCGGTAGTAGGCATGTCTGTGAGGAACTCGAGCCAAAGTTTAAAAAAAGGAATAGACATTCACAAACATGCATAAGGTGTACTTGCAGCGATCCAAGGAAATCTTGTAAATGCAATAACGTGGGTAATTTAACAACAATCTCTTCACATTTTAAAGGCAAAAATTGTGGGCCTTTAAACAAAAATATATGTCAATCTTTAAAAGCAAAAACGTGGGAAAATTCAGCATGCAACACAGTCCATTTTTAATTTCCAAAATCGCAGTCTTTCAAAGAAAGAAATTTGATGAATTGGAAAGAAAAAACATGGGCAAATTTAGCATGCCACACTGACCGTTTTTTATTTCCAAAATAGTGGTCTTTCACAGTAGGAAATTTGATGAATTGAAAAGAAAAAATGTGGGCGTTAACAGGAATCAAATGGTAGAAAAAGTTTAAAGAAAAACACAGTCTTCATCAAGGGAAAAATAGCCCCAAGGTAAAACGAAATGCAGACAGGAATAATTCCTCTTTTCCATCGCCAAAATATAAAATAAAAATGCAGACCATAAATCATTTCGTTTTTCATTGCCAAAATACCCATTGTAAAACACAGAGATGAATTCATTTCATTTTTCATTGCCAGAATACCCAATGTAAAACGTAAAGATGAATTCATTCTCTTTCTCATTTCCAGAATACCCAAAATAAAATGTAGACTAGAAATCATTTCGTTTATCCTTTCCAGAATACCCAATGTAAAATGCAGAGATGAATTCATTCCGTTCTCATTAACAGAATACCCAAAATAAAAATGAAGAGATGAATTCATTCTGTTCTCATTTCCAAAATACCCAAAGTAAAAATGTCGACCAGAAATCATTTCATTTTCATTGCCAGAATACCCAATGTAAAATGCAGAGATGAATTCATTTCATTTTTCATTGCCAAAATACCCCAATACAGCATAGACAATAGTAGGAGAATGCAAGGATCCAATGGGAAAGGTCATGGAATGATTGCAGGGGTTCTATCAGTCAAGGCATAGAGAAAACCAACTAGGACACAAGATAATCCACACAAAGAGGTCATTGCTAGATGGCGGAATCAACAATCAGCCAGGGACAAACATCAAGGGTAGTTGGCTAACAGGTTTTTCCTTCACTCATCATCCTCACACAGAAAAGCAGGGCATTGAGATCCATAGGTATTTTAATGCTAAGGCGACGACCATAGATCACGCTCCTGGCTGATTGCTCAGGTGAGGACTAGTGAGATCGGGACAAAGTCTAAACAACCATGAAGGTCATAATCAACACAGCAAGGTGGTCAAGACATGTGGGGAATTAAGCCATGGGAGTCAATCTAACATCGATCCAGGCTAAGAAAATTTCACAAAACCATCTAGACAATCTGTTCACTTACCCAAGTAAAAATGCAGATTCAAGCATAAGTTCTAAAACAATTTACCATACAAATGAAGAAAGCGTATTGTTGCCTGATCGCCCGCTCTGAATGACGTCCCATGCACTCCATGCAACTCCCGCTTGCCAACCGATAAGACTTCACCGGTACCTCCCAGCCAATGCTAGGAGTACTCTTCTTCCCCCTTAGCCCCCCGAGTTGCAAAGGGGCCACACACACACTATCCAGAGATTTCAACTAGCTCCCAACTCACCTCGCAAGGTTGAGCTACCACTCCTCACAGAGCTAGATATCCCAACTCCCACAAGTTAAGTTAGTCAAGTGGATATTTCAGCAGCGTAACGTTACGCAAACCAAATATATCCAACCTCTATCTCCTCCCTTCATTATATAGAGTTTTGTGGTTCCTTACTTTCCTAAAATCTTGTTTAATTAAGTTTTTTTAAATTTAATTCCTAAAAATTCATCCTCGTACAAGTGTCACCCATCCCCTTCATTCCTCCATAAATTAATTTCTTTAATTAATTAACTATCTTTATTTCCCTCACCCACCTAGAGTTACTCCTAGAATCACTCCTAGGTGTCCCCAAATTCTCTTACAGGTTTGAATAGATTTCCCCATTATTAAATTGCTAGTTCAATTTAAATTAGAAAGCTCTTAAATGGTAGATACTTTCCTAAATTTGACTTTCCGTTTTTTCCCTTATGTTCCCTTTTTCCCTTTTTATGTTTACCTCTTTTCCTAGTTTCCTAAAATTTTAGATTTTTCCCTCTTTCCCCTTTTAGTTAGAACTCAAAAAGGTAGGTGTGAAAATTAAACGCCCTTTTCCCTTTTCTCATTAAATTAATATATTTTAAATTATCATAAAATAATAAAATGATTAATTCCCTTTTTAAATTTTAATCCAACAGATTTTTATTTTATTTTTAATGAAATAATTAATTTCTTACTCCCTTCATGTTACAAGATTTAATGAAGATCATAATTATTATTTATGTTGTTTTTATTATTATTATTATTATATAGAGAGATAAAATTTTACCACTAGCCTAGTTTAGACTTAAACCTTAAATTTTTGTGATGGGCGACCTTTTATTAGGGAAAACGCTTTTTTTTTTAATTCTTATCACATTGTTCATCCTAAGGTCGTCTAGGTTCATTCATTTATCAAAACAACGCGACGTGCCCTTCAAGACACACTAGGTGCTCTAAGGGTGCTACTCGCCTCATCTGTTCCCTTGCGCGATGTGCCCTTCAGGACGCACTACGTGATCCAAGGGTGTCACTCGCCTCTTTCCATTTTTCTCCTACGACGTGCCCTTCAGGATGCACCACGTGCTCCAAGGGTGTCACTCGCCTCTTGACTGACTTGTTAGACATCAAAAACCCCTGGAGTCAATACTCCGCCAGGTGAACTTGTGGGAGACTAAAGGCCTCTAAGGAATAAGGCCCTCTCCTTATTGCGCACCCCTTAGAATCATCGTGAGCGACTGTTGCAGTCTGGCCTCATGGCATCGTGGGTCCTCTCGAACTAGGTAATTTTTAAACTACAGTTCGAGCCACGGAAGGAGTGCTAGTAGGCTGTGGCAGGGCTGCTATCCACACCTCTCCCTCAACATCTCTGGTAGTCGTGCGTGACCCCTTTACTCCACATGTGAGTCTGGTCGGCAGGCTATCGTCAGCTTGCATCATCAATGAATCATGTCAGAATATATCCATATCATATCATCTAATCAAAAGCACTAAAATCATATTAAAACAATCAAACCCTAATGGTACACTCCTTGACTCGATCTGGAGTCCAAGGGGTTCCATCGATGCCTCGGCATCCTCGAGGTCCATAATCTTGCACACTCAGTAAAACCGAGTAAATAGCACCTATCTATGTCGAGGCAGTAAAACAACATGTCATAAACCCATACGCCTCATAATCACAATCTAATGTTTTAATAGCATAATAATCCAGATCACTTAAGAGAAAGTGTCCTAAAAAAGAATAAGTTTTCTCAGTGCGCCAGAGCGGGATGTTACATAATCATGACCTTAGTCTTATCAGTATTTATAGTCGTACCCATATTGGAAAAAAAATCCTTAAGAATTATTAGTTGGTTTTCAATATCATGGGGACTCCTTGCCATAAGAATGATATCATCGGCATACAGAAGAATATTGATGACTATACCAGTGAGAGTAGGGCTGACACAACCTACTTTTTCCAAGCATTCTTCTAACTTGTCAATGTATATGCCAAAAAGGGTAGGGGACAAGGGACAACCTTGTTTGACTCTGATATTGAAATTAATCTCTTTTGACCAGCCCTCAGTGTTTTTAAATTTAGTAATAACATTCTCATACATCCTTATTGCAGCAACCCTCAACTCAAAAGGTACTTTTATCTCTTCCAACCTATTCCAAAGGGTTTTCCTAGGAACCATGTCATAGTCTTTTCTAAAGTCAACAAAACAAAAAAAAAGATTGGTTTTAGTATTGTGGAAATCCTCTGCAATAATAATAAAGGTAAAAAGATGGTCCACAATTGAATAATATATCCTAAACCCGGCTTGGCCTTTAGCTCTTTTACCATGACTTTCTAGCCAAAGGCTAATCTTCTTTTATTATTGTATCATTACTTTTATTAATGTATCATTACTTTATTACATTAATGTAATAAAGTAAGATTAGGCAAAGGCTAATCTTACTTTATTACTTTATTAATGTATCATTACCTTATTAATATATTATTTTATTATAATATAAATACTTTATAAATTTATTAATAATACTTTATTAATTTATTAATAATACTTTAATGTATTTTAAAATACTTTAATATTTTTTAATGTATCAGTGGTTTATTAATGTATTCTATTATTAACATTAATTAATTACTACAATAATAAATTTATATTTGTACATTGCAGTATATATTAATACTTTAATTTAGATATTATATTAATGTATTAATCAATTAATTAATGCACTAGTTAACTTTCAATTCATCATTAATATGTTAATATCTTTTAATATATTACTTTAATTTATTGACGGCTACCCGCACCCTCGACGACACGGTCGCCTCGCCAGGACCTTCTCTTTCTCCGCGGCCCGAAGAGTCAATGCTCTTCCAACTCCCTCGGGAGTTATTTACCCACAGTCTTCTCGGCAATCTCCTCTTCGCGTATCGTGAGATCGGGTCTCGCGATATCGCGAGACTTGCAGCACTGACCTCGTGCAATCGAACCCCGAACCTCGATCCCCAATGGTCAACGGTCAACCTCGGGATATCGCTATCGCGATGCCGAACCCTTGTATTTCAAATCCCCGAGCGTCGGGGTGCCGATGCCACGTGTTATACCCCACACAGCCTCCGTGGGACCCGTCGCGACTCGGGACTTCGCTATCTCTCTGTGCTCCCTTCGACTTCGAAGACGCCGAAGTGTCGAAACCCGACTCCTCGGGATCTCGTGCCACTTGTCCCTCCTATGATCGACGACTCCGCTAAAATCGGGGAATCGCCACTCGCGATTTCGACGTGCATGGGATTCTTGCACCTGACAAACTCGATTCACCGATTGCGATGGAAAATGATCCTTCCTGCGTCTGAGGGTTAACCTCCTCGCTCCTTCCCCCAGATCCAGTGATCCACGGGACTTCGCGAGTCTTCACGACAAACTCAAGTCGTCGATTCTCTTCCTCTTGAGAATCCTCCGTTCTCATCACCTTCATCCAATGCAGCTGAAACAAAGGTGCTATACCTCCAGATCTTTTATCAACTCGGACTCCTTCAGAGATTTCTCGAACATGCTCCTTGTGCTCAGTCTTCAATCACTTCCAAAAGTGTTGAAGTCTTCTGGGTCCCGTGCATCCACGCTCGCAACGGCTTCGGCCCTTTCCTCTTCTCAGACTGGCTACGGGGACTCAAATTCGACCTCCACTCACCTGCACGGCTCGAATTTTCTCAACTCAACTCTGAATGAAGTGAGAATGAAAGTTCAACTGTTTAGCCTCCTCGACGCACTCTATGCGGAGGAATTCGACTGCCTCTATGCAGGAATCTCCTGGCCTAAACAGAGAAACAATGGAAACTCTATCTCCTCATTCTCTCAAGTTTCGAACCTGATATGCAATCACATAAGCATCATATAACAGATAAGCATAAAAAGAAGCAAACATGCAAAGGCACAATATCAACAACACACAGAGGTCAACCACATCCATGGAATTGAAATAAAAGCTTTCCTATTAATTCAATTTGTACATGGATTTCTTCCCAGACTCTCTGCTCTGTTTTGCTTCTTTCTCTCAATGCTAATGCTTGATAATCATACAATGATACAAGGGAGGGTGTCTATACTCCGTTTTCCCTCTCGAAAGGTGACTGTCTAATCTAAAATAAATTTCTATCTACTTGCATTAAATCTAAGTAAATGCCTCAGCAACTTAAGGACGAGATCTTATCCGCTCAAGGCCCGTTACATATATAAAGTGCGCTTCATCACATCAATATATTTAATGTTTGGCGCAGCCATATTACAATGTTTCAAAATTTGAATGTTGGCATTGTCCATCTGTTTTCTTTTCCTCCTCGCGCTGGCTCGCTTGATTGAGTGAGTGATGCTCCTGCATCATACTCCTCGGCTCGAAAAATTTCATGGGCTCCTTCTCATTAGCTCTTGTACAGTCTGCCCATGTTTCTGTATCACGGCCTCAGTCTCCCAGCTAGCATCCTCCACTGGGTGGTTCTTCCATTTTACCAGGTAGTCAAAATATTGGTTTCTCCTGGTCTCTCTTCTTACTCTCTTGTCCAGTATGCACTCCATTTCAGGCTTCTGTGCAACTGGCAACTTCTTTTGCCACTGGACCACTGGTTCCTCAACGTTTCCAGCTCCTGCATCTTCGATTTTATATGGGTATAAATCCGAAATGTTGAAAATCGGAGATATCCCGATGCCCTCGGGCAACTCAAGCTCATATGCATTCTCGCCAAATTTCCTCCGGATTTGGCACGGTCCGATTTTCTTCATCTTGAGCTTGTTGTATGTTCCCCTTGGGAACCTTTCTTTCCTCAGGTGCGCCAGAACCATGTCTCCAACTTCAAACTGAAGCTGCCTCTTTCTCTGATCGGCTCTGCGCTTGTACTCCTGGTTGGATTTCTGCAACCGCTGCTTCACCTGCGTGTGAAGTTCTTTCATCGCCTCAGTGAACTCCTTAGCTCTCGCGCTGCTAGTCTCCTCCTGTTCTGGCTCCCTGAGCTCAGACACTCCTCTCGGTTGTGTTCCATACAAAATCTGAAATGGGCTTTTACCTGTACTCCGATTCACTGAATCGTTGTACGCAAATTCTGCCTGTGGTAAAATCTGATCCCAACTGGTGTGATGCTCTGTCACCAGGCTTCTCAACAGATCCCCCAAGCTTCTGTTGACGACTTCGGTCTTCCCATCTGTCTGCAGATGGTAAGCAGAACTGAACGCCAATTCAGTCCCCAGCTTCTTCCATAGCGTCCTCCAAAAGTGACCTATGAATTTCGTATACTTGTCCGAGACTATGCTTCTCGGCAATCCATGCAGTCGCACAATCTCTTTGAAAAATAAATTGGCGATGTGGGTTGCATCGCTCGTCTTATGACACGGGATAAAATGTGCCATCTTCGAGAACCTGTCCACCACCACGAAGATGGAATCAACGCCTCTCTGCGTTCTCGGTAATCCCAAAACAAAATCCATACTAATCACTTCCCATGGCCTCTCGGGTATGGGCAACGGCTGATAAAACCCTGTGTTCTGCTTTCGGCCCTTAGCATGTTGACATATTCTACATCGGTCAACAAATATCTTCACATCTACCCGCATGCCCGGCCAAAAATATGATTCGATCAGCTTGGCGACTGTCTTGTCATGTCCAAAATGACCTGCTAAGCCTCCGCTATGCTTCTCCCTTACCAAATTCTCTCTCATAGAGCAATCTGGAATGCACAATTTATTTCCCTTGAATAGCAATCCATCCTGTATCAAGAAATATATCCACGAACTCCTGTCTCTAAGAACTGGGTTCTCCGTGGCCTCGTATGCTTCGCCAAAGTCTGCATCACCTGCATACATATCTTTCAAATTTTCAAAACCCAAGGTTTTGACTCTGAACTCCTGCAGCAATAAACATTTTCTGCTCAAGGCATCAGCCACCTTGTTCGCAGTCCCCGAAATGTGCTTTATCACAAATGTAAAATTCTGCATATACTCTACCCACTTCGCATGCTTCTGATTCAACTTCTCCTGTTGACTCACGAACTGCAATGCGTGATTATCATTGTAGAGAACAAACTCCTTGGGGATGAGATAATGCCTCCACTTTTTCAATGCCTGGATAATGGCATAGAATTCTTTGTCGTACGTGGAGTATTTTAATTTTGCATCATCCAGCTTCTCTCTGTAGTATGCCACAGGCCTATCATCCTGACTTAAGACCCCTCCAACAGCATACCCACTAGCGTCACACTTCACCTGGAAGGTTTTCTGAAAATTTGGCAGCACCAGAATTGGCTGCTCGGTTATCTTCCACTTCAACAGATTGAAGCTCTTTTCAGCCTCGGTTGTCCACTGAAAAATCTTATGCCGCTTCTTCACAGTGTCCATCATCGCAGCACTGACTCCGCTGAAATTCCGAATGAATTTCCTGTAGAAGCTGGCCAAACCATGGAAGCTCCGTACCTCAAAAACATTTCTCGGCGATGGCTAATTCCTGATTACGTTCACCTTCTCAGGATCCATCTTCAATTCATTTGCCGATCTTACAAAAGCCAGATATATGAGTTATGTTTGCATGAAGGAACATTTCTTCAAATTTATCAGCAGTTTCTCCTGCTGCAGTCTTCTCATCACTATGGCTAAATGCCTCAACTGTTCCTCCCTGGTCTTGCTGAAAATCAGTATATCATCCAGGTACACCACCACAAATTTACCAATGAATTCCCGTAGGACTTCATTCATCAGCCTCATAAAAGTGCTGGGTGCATTTGTCAAGCCAAACAGCATGACCAGCCATTCATACAAACCCTCGTTTGTTTTGAATGTTGTTTTCCATTCATCTCCCTCTCTCATCCGGATCTGATGGTATCTGCTCTTAAGGTCTATCTTCAAAAAATAATTTGCCCCGCTGAGGAAATCCATCAAGTCATCTATCCTTGGCAATGGAAACCTGTACCTGATGGTGATCTTATTAATCGCCCTGGAGTCTGTACACATCCTCCAGCCTCCATCCTTCTTCGGACTTAGTACTGTCAGAACAACACATGGACTAAGACTTTCCCTCACTAGTCCCTTGTCCTGCAGATCATGAACCTGCCTTTTGACTTCCTCGTTCTCTTGAGGTGTCAACCTGTACGCTGCCTTGTTTGGTAAACTTGCTCCGGGTATGAGGTCAATATGATGACTCACACTCCTCATTGGTGGAAACGAACGAGGTAGTTCGTCCACAATGATGTCAGCGAACTCTCCCAGCAGTTGCTGAATCTCCTCTGGCAAGTCGTCCACTCTTGTGCTTGTCAGGATAATTCTCGGCTTCCTGACAACAGAGAATTGTGGATCCTCATCCTTCTCTAGCTCTGTGAGAAGCTCTTTCCCACTCATGAGAAGTATTGTGCTGCTTACCTCCGGCTTTTCTTCCTGATATTTATCTTTTATCGGAAGCAACCTATGGAGTCTCCCATCCTTCTCCAAGGTGTATGTGTTCATCCTCTCGTCATGAACAACATTTCTATCATACTTCCATGGTCTACCCAGCAGTATGTGGCATACATCCATGGGAATGATGTCACACAAAATCTCGTCATGATAATTCCCAATTTTAAATTTAACTAAGCACTGTTTAGTGACACTTACCCGGTGTCCTTTTTGTAACCACGAGACCTTATATGGACTCGGTTGCTTAGTTGTTTCCAGCTCCAGCTTTTCGACCATCTCAGCTGCAACGAGATTATCAGTGCTCCCGCTGTCAATGATAACTTTGCATTTTCGGTTCTTAGCTGTGCAGGCCGTCCTGAACAGTCTGCTCCTTTGTACAGAGCTGTCCACCTCTTTCTCAGGTGTCAAAAGGATCTTATGCGTCCCAAGCGATCTTCCGCTGTTAGCATCTTCTGACTCAACATCGCGTCTCTGCGCCTCAGTGATGTGAGTTCTTCCTTCGTCCATTTTCCTCTCTAGACAGTCCACGGCTTTATGACCGTCTTTGCCACACGTGAAACATGTGATAACTCCTCCTCTGCCTCTTCCTCTACCTCGGGTACGAGGAAAAGTGTTTGCATCAGCATATCCTCCTTGCTGATCATCTTGTTGTCTCCTCGGCTCAGCATTTTGCTGTCTCTGCTGTGAGGTTCCACCTTTCTCATCTTTACCCTGAGGCCTCTTCCAATCCTTCTTGGGCTTCTGTGTTTGTTCTTGGGCAACTACTTTGCCTCTAGGCTGGCTTCTGCCTCGCCCTCGCTGACCCTGCTTGCGGCTCAGCTTTTTTTCAGCTTTTAGAGCCATTTGGTACGCATCCTCAACTGTGCGGATGGTAACCATGCTTAATTCGTCCTGAATGTCATACCTAAGACCATTCATATACCTTGCCACTTTTTCGTCATCACTCTCCCGATGACCAGCTCGGATGTTGAGCCTGAAGAATTCCTCGGTGTACTCCTTCACCGTCATCAACTTCTGTCTCAAGTTCTGCATGCGCCTGAACAGAGTGATCTGGTAATCCCTCGGAATGAACTTCGCCTTCATCTTGGTGATCATTCGATCCCAGCTTTTGATCTTCTGTTTGCCTTTGGAACGTCTGTCTACCTGCAGCTCGTCCCACCAGAAGGCTGCATGTCCTTTCAGCTTCGTGACTGCATGCCTCACCTTCTTGTCCTCTTCGATGTCTTCGTAATCGAAGTAGGTGTCGAGCGCTCGAATCCAATCCAGCAGATCTTCTGCATTTAGACTTCCCTCATAAACGGGAATGTCCATCTTCGTCTTCGAGCTCATCCTCGAAATGGCTTTGATCAACCTCTCTGTCGAGGCATCTTCTGCTGAGATTTCTTCGGCGTCATGTCCAGCTTCCTCCTCAATCTCAGGATTGTTGAACTCTCCTACGTCGGCTCCACGCCTCTGGGTGGTCTCCATATCTTTAAGACTCACCCAGAGATCTCGTATTTGGCGTTCCATTTCAGCGTTACCTGCTGGCCTACCCCTTCTTCGGGCATCCCTGTCTTCACGATCAGGAGACTGTCTCTCTCTCCTGGGTGGCATTATGTACCCGCTTCTCTCTGCTATCTGAACAAAGAGAGCTCAATCCGGATCTGATACCACTTGACGGTCAACCTGCACCCTCGACGGCACGGTCGCCCCGCCAGGACCTTCTCTTTCTCCGCGGCCCGAAGAGTCAATGCTCTTCCAACTCCCTCGGGAGTTCTTTACCCACAGTCTTCTCGGCAATCTCCTCTTCGCGTATCGTGAGATCGGGTCTCGCGATATCGCAAGACTTGTAGCACTGAACTCGTGCAATCGAACCCCGAACCCCGATCCCCGATGGTTAACGGTCAACCTCGGGATATCGCTATCGCGATGCCGAACCCTTGTATTTTAAATCCCCGAGCGTCGGGGTGTCGATGCCATGTGTTATACCCCACAAAGCCTCCGTGGGACCCGTCACGACTTGGGACTTCGCTATCTCTCCGTGCTCCCTTCGACTTCGAAGACGCCGAAGTGTCGAAACCCAACTCCTCAGGATCTCGTGCCACCTGTCCCTCCTATGATCGACGGCTTCGTTAAAATCGGGGAATCTCCACTCGCGATTTCGACGTGCATGGGATTCTTGCACCTGACAAACCCGATTCACCGACTGCGATGGCAAATGATCCTTCCTACGTCTGAGGGTTAACCTCCTCGCTCCTTCCCCCAAATCCAGTGATCCACGGGACTTCGCGAGTCTTCACGACAAACTCAAGTCGTCGATTCTCTTCCTCTTGAGAATCCTCCGTTCTCATCACCTTCATCCAATGCAGCTGAAACAAAGGTGCTATCCCTCCAGAGCTTTTATCAACTCAGACTCCTTCAGAGATTTCTCGAACACGCTCCTTTTTCTCGGTCTTCAATCACTTCCAAAAGTGTTGAATTCTTCTGGGTCCCGTGTGTCCACGCTCGCAACGGCTTCGACCCTTTCCTCTTCTCAGACTGGCTACGGGGACTCAAATTTGACCTGCACTCACCTGCACGGCTCGAATTTTCTCAACTCAACTCTGAATGAAGTGAGAATGAAAGTTCAACTGTTTAGCCTCCTCGACACACTCTATGCGGAGGAATTCGACTGCCTCTATGCAGGAATATCCTGGCCTAAACAGAGAAACAATGGAAACTCTATCTCCTCATTCTCTCAAGTTTCGAACCTGATATGCAATCACATACGCATCATATAACAGATAAGCATAAAAAGAAGCAAACATGCAAAGGCACAATATCAACAGCACACAGAGGTCAACCACATCCATGGAATTGAAATAAAAGCTTTCCTATTAATTCAATCTGTACATGGAGTTCTTCCCAGACTCTCTTCTCTGTTCTGCTTCTTTCTCTCAATGCTAATGCTTGATAATCATACAATGATACAAGGGAGGGTGTCTATACTCCGTTTTCCCTCTCGAAAGGTGACTGTCTAATCTACAATAAATTTCTATCTACTTGCATTAAATCTAAGTAAATGCCTCAGCAAC
>JZKD02S0718728.1:923711-938998 GCA_000966675.3 Picea glauca | reverse complement strand
ATGTAATACTTTAATTTTTTTTAATGTATTAGTGTTTTATTAATGTATTCTATTAATAACATTACTAATTAATTAATACATTACTAATTTTACATGTGTACATTACAATATATATTAATATATATTAATGTATTAATGCTTTAATTTAAACATTATATTAATGTATTACCACTAATTAATTTAGATAATTAATACTTTAAGTTAGTAATTTAAATTAAGTTATATTAAGTAATAAATTAATATATTAAATAGTTTAAATTAAATTGTATTAAGTAATATTTTACTTTTTTTTTTGGTAAATTAGTGTTTGTATTAGAGCCTTCTTGGAAAAATTACAAACTGTCTGTGGATTCTAGGAATGTGCGGAAACAGTGCCCATCTGGGAAACCACTGTTGCCACTTGTCCAAAAATCAGAGTGCCACTTGTCCAAAAAGAATCAAAGTATGACATGCAAAAAAACTACGATGTCGCATAGGGAAAAGTGCTGAGAGGTAAACTAAAAAGAATAGGCTATCTTGCCATGGCTAACTAGAAAGAAACATGACTAAAACCTGAAACAATAAAACACTAAAAACATGGACCGAGCCTTGGTCCCGTGAAGGCTTGGGTCTTCTTCGATTTTCCCCTATTTCGATCCGCAATTTCTTGTAGGAGGTCCTATAGAAAGGACATCAAAATGTCCACCTAGATCCATCATTCAACATCCTTCTTCTACAGTTCCATAAGTGCATACTTGACTTCCTCCTGTCCTTTGGTGAAGTTGCGTAGTGAAGCTATGATTGCTTCTCGATATGCACATCTATCGCAGGCAAAAAAGAGTGGGGAGTCAAAAAAGGACAATGGAAGGCGTGACGGAGCGGAGGTAGCTTCAACCCGGTGGCGAGAGGGGGAGGCTGGAGGAGGAGGACGACGAGGAGGGGAGGGGGTTGGAGGTATGTAGCCTAGTGAATTCCCAAGGGTGTCAAACCACTTTACTCAATAGCCAAAGGGGTTCGAGAGCAGTGAAAGGTCTGGGGTGGCTTGTCCAAGTGGTTCTACGGGAGTGAGAGCTAAGATAGGAACCAAGACGGAGATAACTTCATTTTCAAGTAGAGGGTTGGAATGGGCACCTCCTTTCCCCTGGATGCATACCAGGTTTCTCCTCTCCTAGATTTACCACTCAGACAAGGCATCGCGAGGGTTGTCGATGGTCTAGGATGGAAAACACAGAGGAGAAGCAGAAGGGTGAGGCGCCAGCCTGAGGTCCATAAGGACAAGTGCAGAATGCTCCAGAAGGGAAGGAGGAGAAATTGAAGCAGGGATGTCTAGTGAGGGAAATCACTGAGGAGCAAGTGAGGAAGAACACTCCCAATCTTGGTTGTATGGATGCCATATCTGAGAAGAGGAAGTGACTATTTAGGTGACATACATGGTGCCATGAAGTTTCTCACACTGCAGAACTTCCAGTTCGTATGGCAGGTTGGCCGCAAGTGTGGTCTGTAGGGTGACAATGACTGCATTAAAACCTTGAGGTGATGTGTCTAGGGGGCGAGTCTACTCAAGCACCAACTGGTTGACTGTCTGGCCAGGTGGCCTCCCCATGAACTATCCATACGTTATACCCAGTAGCACCCCATCCAGACGAAGTAATAACTTACATATTCCCTAATATATTTAGTAATATAATTAATATAGTAATTTAATTTAAATTAAGTAATAACATAATTATTGTTGGCCCTTGACCAAGTTTTAGGAGCACTTGGTCATATTTGATCATTTTTGGGACTTCGACAACCTGTCGAAGATGGAGCTCCAGACGAAGCAGAGATTGCAGAATCTCAGCCCACTTTTGGGTCCCTTTTTGGGTTTTTGGGAATATGTAATGGGAAAGGGATGTTGGCCTGTGGGTTTACCCACGCTTAGGCCCATTTTGTATGTATAAATAGAAGGATAGGCACTGTAAGAAGGGAGTCGAATAGTATGTCTATGTGAAGTATGCTAAGTGCAAGTAAGGTCTGTAAGAGCTTAGTGCATATATGAGACTTGCAGAAGATGAGTGAAAGTTACTATAAGAAGTTGTAGAAGCCTCTTGTGCTATAACACAAGGAAGAAGGATATAGCAAGCTATGCAGATATTTTGTCCTATGCGTAGTAGGTTTTGGTGGCTCTATGCTTGTAACCGCTTGGCCGATTATAATATAGAAGAAGATTTGGTGGACATAGCCCCAGGGAGGGGGTGAACCACGTAAATCTCATGTTGTCTGCTTTGTGCCTTATTCTGATGCATTGATCTGATTATTTGCTAAGTGCTTTGATATGTTTAGATAGATCTACTTATGATTTGTGCTTCTTAGATGTGGGTGAATGTAGATCTAACACGTATGAAGATGCTTAGTGTTGATCTACTAGATCTGATCTATTTTACTGTTGCTAAGTGATGAAATACTTTAGATCTAAATGAATGTTGAGATGCTCTGTGTTATTTGCGAAGTATAATAAGGGTTGAATATTGATTATTGATCGATGCTAAGTGCCCTGTAAGCTATATAATCATAGATCTATGTCCCATCTTAGGTTGCAGACACTTGAGTCCTACAACCACCTCTGCCTCTACCTTGGGTGAGACTTCATCTGCTTCACAGGTGTTGCCAAAAGGGCCGATAGTTAGGGATTTGTTGGTGCGCTCTTGTAGTGTTGAACCCTGGGTTTGCCCCTCTGCCAACAAATGGTTCCATTGTCGGGACCTGAAGCTGTGATTGCTGGGAACTAAGAAGAAGAATCTTGGTGCAACAGGGTTAACCTGAAAGTCTTGTGCCACGATATGTGCCCTAGTGTGCAGTATTCTAACTGATTTGAAAGAAAGAGGCTTGATCTCAAAGAAAGAGGACCGATCTAGAAGAAAAGAGATTAGATCTAAAGAAAAGGAATGAGATCTAAATGCTTTGTGCTCCAAGAAAGGTAAAAGTGGGAATTCTTGACTAAAATTGGTAAGATATGTAAGCTTTGTGCTCTGATAAAGGTAAATACTAGTTAAAAGTTTTAGATCTGGAGGCTTTTTGCTCTATATAAGTGATGCAGGAGCATCGTCAGCAGCAAGCAAGCGTGGAGGCAGAAGACAGTTGGGATGAATGCCATCACATTTTGGCACATGTCAAAAATGTTTTGAAATGTTTTTGAAAGTTTGGGTGTACAGATATTAATGAAATAGTTAAGAAGGCGTACTTCCATATTGTAAATATATCTTGAGTGACCCGCTCTCATGTGTAGGATGTAGAGGCATTTATGCATAGTTAATGAAAGTAGGTAGATTTAAAAATTCTAGATTAGACAGTTTTAGGAGCTGGAGGGAAAATGACTATAGACACCCTCATTCTTTGTATCATTGAATCAGTCAGAGATTGTGAGATTAAGCACATTTGCATAGAGAAGAAGCAAAGAGTTGTAGAGGACAACCCATGTATAGAAGTCCTGAAATTAATATATGAAGCTTTGATTCGAACTCATGGTGTTATATGCTTTCTGTGTATATATGTTGAATGTTATGCTTCTGGTTGTTTTACTCTTTCTGTTGTGCATTTGTTGTTATGCTATGTATGTATGATTTCATGTTAAGTGTTTGAAGTTTAAGAGAGTAAAGGAATGAGTTTCAATTGTTTCTCTTCTTGAGTAAGAGTTCCTGGAAGGAGTGTAGTGGAAGTGTCCACAAGGTGTGCGTCGACAGGGTTAAGATTTATCTCTAAAATCTCAAGAGGGATACCATTGTTCTCATTCTTGTAGAAGTGCAAGACAAGCACAGAAGCCATGCAAGGTGTGTGTAGGTTGGCCGAGACCTTAGAATTTATAAACTAAGGCTGAGAGATTGAAGGACTGTTGTTGCAAAGTTGCACAGGGTCGAAAGGTTCAAATAATTGGGAGTAATTGAATGAGTTTCCGCAAGGAGTGCATGCAGGAGTATTCTGAATATTCAAATTCGTAAGGAAGCTTAGGAAGAGTAGTGTTTTTGAAAATATTCGAAGAAAGATCAGGGAGGTTGATCCCTTTAAAGTATTCAGGAAAAGAAATAGGACGGTTGGAATTCTCTGTGGAGAACTCCCAAAATAGCGGGGACCATAGGATCAAGGAAAGTTGTAGGGGATTTAAGCATTGGATAGATCTATTCTCCAAAAGGCAGAACCAATGTGGATTGTCAATCAGGATCTGTTCAGGCCGTCAGAACATTTTTGGAATTCGGAGTTCTAGAGTCCGAAGTGTAAGCCAAAATCCTTGGTTGATAAAGTTCTCGAAACGCGAAAGGAGGTTTTGTGTGTGAAGTCAAAGAATGACAAGTTTGGGTTTTTGGAACTTCAGAGTTTGGGGTTTCGGAAGTTTTGAGGACGAGTGATCGGGACTCAACAGGGAGGAAAGTCCGAAATCAGAAGCTGCGGTAAAGTATTTGTCGGGAATTAGGGAACGGAGTTTTCGGAATTCCCGTTGACAAGGATCAGAACAGTCCACATCAGAAGTACCAAAATCATGAAACGCGAAGAAGTGTGGAGGAGCATTTTTCATCATTTTGGCATTTCGAGATCCGGGATCTCGAGGAGATAGAAAATTGGAATCATGAGTTTCAAACTCCCGATTCGCGAAATCCCGAAAGAGGAAAACCATTTCGGCATTTCGGAGATTCGGGGACTGGAAGGTATAAGAGACAGAGAGTTCGAGGATAAGCCTTACGAACTCTCGGTACGTGAAATCGCACTAACTGTTGGATCAAAGGGAAGAACCACAGCCATTGATTTTCCTTGGAAGCAAAACACTAGTGTTTTGGTGTTTCAGGATTCGGCATATCAGGAACCCTGTTGACAAAGGAATGGGACACAGTGAAAGGAAAATCCCGAAGTTGCGAAGTGTAGTAGGATTGAGCAGGGATGATTTTAGGGGCTAAATTTTGCTCATGGGCTAATTTTCCATGGTTTTTCCAAAAACGAGATTCACTATTTTAAAAATGATTCACCCAAATTCTATAGGATAAATTTATTTTACCTTAAGAATTGCCAAAATTTTATAAAAACTATATAAAATCCTTAGAAATTTGAATATTTTTAGAAAAATATCGCCAAACATTTATAGTTGGCATATGAAGGATTAGTAAGATTCACCATGGTTTCTACATTTTAAAATAATTTTCCATCTTTAAAATCATCCCTAGGACTGAGGGTGGACTTTTTGGGATTTCATAAATTCGGGTTTCGGGACTCTGGGAGTCGAGAGGTAGAGTTGCACATCATCGTAACTCCCAAAATCATGAAAAGCAAAAAGCCGAAATCAATGGCGAGGTGAGTCAAGAGTTTTGGCATTTCAGGTTTCATAGGTTGAAGGGGCAAGGCACTCAACATCGGGATTTTCGAAATCGGGAAATCCAGTATCCTGAAAGGAAAAGAAAAAATCCCCAATGTCAGTTGGGTGTTGATTGGGGAGTGCATGTCGGTGAATGATCACATGAGCATAACTCAGAAGGGCTTGTGAATTATACATAGAAAGGGTGAGTGAATAGTTTCCCGAGAGGAATTAAAAGGAGTCAGTTAGACTCTTAAGGGCCGAAATTGAAAGATCTTGTGTGAACTCCAATTTGGGGGTTTGGGGTTTGCGCCAGTTGTGGTATCAAAGCTGAGAAATATTTCTTTTCTTTTTGTAGCAGGGAAAAGAGGAATTTTACAACCATGCCGCCGAGATGAAGAGACAGGAAAATACCTGACCCACCAAAGGAAAGGGAAATCCCAAGAAGAAGAGACAGACAATTACCTAACCTGGTAAGGGAAAGAGAGATGCATGAACTACGTGTCAGTCTTGATGCCATGGAAACAACACAGAGGCACACAGTTGACTCTGGGGATATCAGCGAATCTGAAAGTGAAAATGAAGCCAGAAATGAAAAAGTTGCAGCCGAAGATGAGTAGAAGAATGCCTATTCAGGGCTATTGCAAGGATAGGTGCTAGAGAAAAAATGGACATTCCAGTATATGAAGGAAACCTGGATGTTGAAGAGCTTCTAGAATGGATTAGAGCTCTGGGTAAGTATTTTGACAATGAAGATATCAAGGAAGACAAGAAAGTCAAACATGTTGTCACAAGACTTAAAGGACATGGAACATTGTGGTGGGATTAACTGCAAGATGACAGACACTGCAAAGGAAAGAAGAAAATCAAGAACTGGGATAGAATGGTTGTGAAGATGAAATCCAAATTCATACCCAAGGATTATCAAATTACTCTATTTCAGAGAATGCAGAACTTGAGACAGAAGATGATGTTAGTGAAAGAATACACTGAAGAGTTCTACGGGATAAACATCAGGGCAGGTCATCGGGAAAGTGATGATGAAAAGGTTGCCAAGTACATGAATGGTCTGTGATATGACATTCAGGATGAGATGAGCATGATAACCCTTAAAAATGTGGAGGATTCTTATCAGATGGATCTAAAAGCTGAAGAGAAGCTAAGCCGAAAGCAAGGTCAAAGAGGTTGAGGCAGAAGTCAAGCCAGAGGAAAAACAATTTCTCGGGACAAGAATCAGAAATCTAAAGAAGAGTGGAAGAAACCTCAAACTCAACCCGAGAGAGGTGGAAGCTCATAGAGAGGAAAATATGATCATAAAAATACTTTTCCTCGAACCAGAGGAAGAGGAAGAGAGAGAGGTGGAGAAATAGAATGCTTTACCTGTGGAAAAAATGGACACAAATCCTATGAATGTCCAGATAAGAAGAAAGAAGGATATGAAACTCACATTATCGAAGCTCAAGGATGGAATGTTGAGGAAAAAGATGTTGAAGGTGGAATATCACTGATGATGAGAAAATTTATCTTAATGCCAGAGAAGGAGACAAAGAATCCATCCCAAAGGAACATACTTTTTCCGACTGCTTGCAAGACCAAAGACAGGGTATGCAAATTCATCGTGGACAATGGTAGCACAGACAATCACGTTTCTACAGAGATGGTAGAAAATATGGAGCTGGAGACTATTGAACATCCAAGCCCATACAGAGTTTCGTGGCTACAAAAAGGACATCAGGTAAATGTCACTAAACAATGTTTAGTTGAATTTAAAATAGGAGGATATAAGGATGAAATATTATGTGATGTCATTCCCATGCATGTTTGTCATCTATTGATGGGTAGACCATGGAAATATGATAGGAATGTGATTCATGACGGCAGAAAGAACACAAACACCCTGGAGAAGAATGGGAGAACTCATATGTTGTTGCTGATTAAGGATAAAGAAGTGAAACCAGAGGTAAGCAACACCGTACTTCTCATGAGTGGGAAGGAACTTTTTAAAGAGGTTAAGAAGAAGGAAGATACACAATTCATTGTGGTCAGGAAGCCTAGAATTGTTTTAACTAGTACAAGAGTGGATGATTTACTAGAGGAAATTCAATAGCTACTCGAAGAGTTTGTTGATATAGTAGTGGACAAACTACCTCGTTCGTTGCCACCGATCAGGAGTATAAGTCATCACATTGATCTTATCCCTACAGCTAGTTTACCAAACAAAGCAGCGTACAGACTGATGCTGCAGGAGAATGAAGAGGTCAAGAGACAAGTCCAGGATTTAATGGACAAAGGATTGATTAGAGAGAGCTTGAGTCTATGCATTGTTCCAACAGTGCTCAGCCCAAAGAAAGATGGAGGCTGGAGGATGTGTACAGACTCAAGAGCGATCAACAATATTACCATCAGATATAGATTTCCATTACCAAGGATGGATGATTTGATGGATTGCTTGAGTGGAGCAAATTTTTTTTTCAAAAATTGATTTGAAAAGAGGATGTCATCAGATTTGAATGAGAGAAGGTGATGAATGGAAGACAACATTCAAGACAAATGAAGGACTGTATGAATGGCTTCTTATGTTGTTTGGCTTAACAAATGCGCCTAGTACTTTCATGAGGTTGATGAATGAAGTCCTGAAAGATTTCATAGGAAAATTCGTCATCGTATATCTTGACAATATATTGATTTTTAGTGGAACAGAGACAAAGCACTTGAAGCATTTGGCTACAGTGATGAGGAGATTACAGCAAGAGAAGTTGTTGATAAATATGAAGAAATCATCATTCATGAAGACAGAGCTCATTTATTTGGGGTTTGTTATCTCTGCGGATAAGATGAAAATGGATCCAGATAAAATGGAGGTGATTAAGAATTGGCCATCGCCAAAGAGTATATTTGAAGTTAGAAGCTTCCATGGATTGGCTAGTTTCTATAGGAAATTTATCAGAAATTTCAGTGGAATTAGCGCACCAATGATGGACACGGTGAAGAAAAGACATAAATCTTTTCACTAGACAGAGGAAGCAACAAAAAGTTTCAATCTACTGAAAAGGGGGATTAGTGAACAACCAATTTTGGTGTTGCCAGATTTCAACAAAACGTTTCAAGTCAAATGTGACGTAAGAGGATTTTCCATAGGAGCGGTCTTAAGCCAAGACAATAGACTGATCGCATACTTCAGTGAGAAACTGAATGAAGCGAAAGTGAAGTACTCCACATATGACAAGGAATTTTATGCGATCATATATGCACTGAAGAAATGGAGACATTATTTGGTTCCTAAAGAGTTTGTTTTGTAAAATGATAATCATGCCTTACAATTTGAAACTCAACAGGAGAAGTTGAACCAAAGACATGTTAAATGGGTTGAATACATTCAGAATTTTACTTTTGTAATTAAACATATTTCTAGAACTGCTAACAAAGTTGATGATGCTTTGAGCAGGAAATGTTTGCTTATGCAGGAGTTCAGAGTCAAAACATTGGGTTTTGATAACCTCAAGGACATGTACAGAGATTATCCATATTTCAAAGAGGTGTATGAGGCATCTAAGAATCCAATTCTCAGGGATAGAAGTCAATGGATTGAATATATGATCTAGGATGGATTATTATTCAGAGGAAATCAATTATGTATTCCAAAATGCTCCATGAGGGAGAATTTGTTGAAAGAAAAACACAGTGGAGGATTGTTCGGACACTTCAGTCATGAAAAAACATTCTCGAAATTAAATGGCTCATATTTTTGGCCAAGGATGAGGATAGATGTCAAAATATTTGTGGAAAGATGCAGAATTTGTTAGCACACAAAAGGAAGAAAGCAGAATACAGGGTTGTATCAGTTGTTACCCATACCTGAAAGGCCATGGGATGCAGTGAGCATGGATTTTGTATTAGGGATTCCAAGAACACAAAGAGGATTTGATTCAATCTTTGTGGTGGTAGACAGATTTTCAAAGATGGCACATTTTATACCATGCTGAAAAACCAGTGACACAACTCATATTGCGAACCTGTTTTTCAAGGAAGTTGTCAGACTTCACGGCTTGCCAAGGAGTATAGTTTCAGATCGAGACACCAAGTTCGTGGGACATTTCTGTAGGAATTTATGGAAGAAGTTGGGGACAAGTTTGAAATTTAGCCTAGGTTATCATACTTAGATAGATGGGCAAACAGAAGTTGTAAACAAAAGCTTGGGATATTTTCTAAGGAGCCTAATGACTGAACACCACAGTCAGTGGGATCACATTCTGCCATAGGAGGAATTTGCTTACAATGATTCATTTAATAGAAGTACAGGGCAGAGTCCATTCCAAATTATGTATGGAATGCAGCCAAGAGGAGTTTTTGAATTGAAATATTCAGAACAAACTGAATTCAGGAGTGCTAGTGCAGAGGATTTTGCAGAGGCAATGAAGGAACTTCACAGCCAAGTGAAGGAACGTTTGCAGAACTCGAGCCAAGAGTACAAATGTAGAGCAGATCAACACAAGAGAGAACTTCAATTTGAATTTGGTGATCTGATTCTTACACATATGAGAAAGGAAAGGTTCCCAAGGGGAACATATAACAAACTAAAGATGAAAAAAGATTGGACCATGCAAGATCGTAAAGAAATTTGGGCAAACGCATATGAGATTGAATTACTCGATGGGATCATAATTTCACCGATATTCAACATCTCAGACTTGTACCCTTACAGAGCTGAAGAAGGTAGTGAACAGAAAGAGGTTTAGTGGACTAAACAAATACTTGTAGCTACAAAGTCAGAGATGGAAAGTATACTTGACAAGAGAGTCAGCAAGAGGACCAGGAGAAAATAATATTTTGAATACTTGGTCAAATCGAAGGGACATCCATTTGAAGATGCCAGCTGGGAGAATGAAGCAGAACTTCAGAAGCATGGACAGACTGTGCAAGATCTCATGAAAAGGAGTCCATGAAAATTTTCAATTGAGGGAGTATGATGCAAGAGCATTGTCAGCAACAAGCAAGCGTGGAGGCGGAAGACAGTTGGGATGAACGCCATCACATTTTGGCACATGTCAAAAACGTTTTGAAATGTTTTTGAAAGTTTGGATGTGCAGATATTAATGAAATAGTTAAGAATGTGTACTTCGATATTGTAAACAGATCTTGAGTGACCTGCTCTCATCTATAGGATGTAGAGGCATTTATTCATAGTTAATGAAAGTAGGTAGATTTAAAAATTCTAGATTAGATAGTTGTAGGAGCTGGAGGGAAAATGACTATAGACACCCTCATTCTTTGTATCATTGAATCAGTCAGAGATTGTGGGATTAAGCACATTTTCATAGAGAAGAAGCAGAGAGTTGTAGAGGAGAACCCATGTATAGAAGTCCTAAAATTAATATATGAAGCTTTGATTCGGACTCATGGTGTTATATGCTTTCTGTGTATATATGTTGAATGCTATGCTTCTGGTTGTTTTACTCTTTTTGTTTTGCATTTGTTGTTATGCTATGTATGTATGATTTCATGTTAAGTGTTTGAATTCTGAGAGAGTAAAGGAATGAGTTTCAATTGTTTCTCTTCTTGAGTAAGAGTTCCTGCAAGGAGTGCAGTGGAAGTGTCCGCAAGGTGTCCATTGACAGAGTTCAGAGTTATCTCTGAAAGCTCAGGAGGGATACTGGTGTTCTCATTCCAGTAGAAGTGCAAGACAAGCATAGAAGTTGTGCAAGGTGCACGCAGGTTGTTCGAGACCTTAGAATTTATAAACTAAGGCTGAGAGATTGAAGGACTGTTGTTGCAAAGTTGCATAGGATCGAAAGGTTCAAATACTTGGGAGTAATTGAACGACTTTCCGCAAGGAGTGCGTGTAGGAGTCCTCTGAAGATTCAAAGTTGTAAGGAAGCTTAGGAGGAGTAGTGTTTTAGAAAATATTCAAATAAAGTTCAGGGAGGTTGATCCCTTCGAAGTATTCAGGAAAAGAAATCAGATGGTTGGAATTCTCTGTGGAGAACTCCCGAAATTGTAGGGACTGTAGGATCAAGGAAAGTTGCAGGGGAGTTGAGCATTGGATAGATCTATTCTCTGAAAGGAGGAATCAATGTGGATCATTGATCAAGATCTGTTCAGGCCATCAAATCATTTCGAAAATTCAGAGTTCGGGAGTCCGAAGTGTAAGCCAAAATCCTTGGTTGATCAAGTTCCTGAAACATGAAAAGAGGTTTTTTGTGTGAAGTCAAAGAATGACAAGTTCAGGTTTTCGGAACTTCGGATTTCAGGGTTTCAGAAGTCTTGAGGAAGAGTGACCGGGACTCAGTAGGGAGGAAAGTCCAAAATCAGAAGTTGTGATAGAGTATTTGTCGAGAATTCGGGAACCGGGTTTTCGGCATTCCCGTTGCAAGGAGCAGAACAATCCACATCATAAGTACCGAAATCGCGAAATGCGAAGAAGTGTGGAGGAGTGTTTTTTGACATTTCGGCATTTTGGAATCTGGGATCTCGAGGAGACAGAAAATTGGAATCATGAGTTTCAAACTCCCGATTCGCAAAATCCCAAAAGAGGAAAACCATTTCAACATTTCGGACATTCGAGGAACGAAAGGTATAAGAGACAGAGAGTTCGAGGATAAGACTTATGAACTCCTAGTACGTGAAATCGCGCTAATCGTTGGATCAAAGGGAAGAACCACAGCCGTTAATTTTCCTTGGAAGTGGAACACTAGTGTTTCGGTGTTTTAGCATTCGTCATATCGGGAACCTTGTTGACAAAGGAATGAGACATAGTGAAAGAAAAATCGCGAAGTCGCAAAGTGTAGTAGGACTGAGGATGGACTTTTTGAGATTTTGGAAATTTGGGTTTCGGGACTCTGGGAGTCGAGAGGTAGAGTTGCACGTCATCACAACTCCCAAAATTGTGAAAAGCGAAAATCCAAAATCAGTGGTGAGGTGAGTCAAGAGTTTTGGTATTTCGAGTTTCAGAGGTTGAAGGGGCAAGGCACTCAACATCGGGATTTCTAAAATCATGAAATCCGACATCCCGAAAGGAAAAGAAAAAATCCCCAATGTTAGTTGGGTGTTGATCGGGGAGTGCATGCCGGTGAATGATCACACGAGCATAACTTATAAGGGCCTGTGAATTATACCCAGAAAGGGTGAGTGAATAGTTTCCAGAGAGTAATTAAAAGGAGTCAGTCAGACTCTTAAGGGCCGAAATTGAAAGATCCTATGCAGACTCCGATTTGGGGATTTGGGGTCTACGTTAGTTGTGGTATCAAAGCTTACAAAGATTTCTTTTCTTTCTATAGTAGGGAAAAGAGGAATTTTACAGCCATTCCCCTGAGTCGAAGAGACAGGCAAATACCTGACCCACCAGAGGAAAGGGAAATGCCAAGAAGAAGAGACAGACAATTACCTGACCCAACAAGGGAAAGAGAGATGTGTGAACTACATGCCAGGCTTGATGCCATGGAAACAACACAGAGGCGCATAGTTGACGTTGGGGATATCAGCAAATCTGAAAGTGAAAATGAAGCCAGAAATGAAGAAGTTGCAGCCGAAGATGCAGCAGAAGAATGCCTATTCAGAGTTGTTGCAAGGATAGGTGCTAGAGCAAAAATGGGCATTCCAGTATATGAAGGAAACCTGGATGTTGAAGAGATTCTAGACTAGATTAGAGCTCTAGATAAGTATTTTGACTATGAATATGTTGAGGAAGACAAGAAAGTCAAACATGTTGTCACAAGACTTAAAGGACATGTAGCATTGTGGTGGGATGAACTGCAAGTTGACAGAAGCTGCAAAGGCAAGCAGAAAATCAAGAACTGGGATAGAATGGTTGCGAAGATGAAATCCAAATTCATACCCAAGGATTATCAAATTTCTTTGTTTCAGAGAATGCATAACTTGAGACAAAAGATGATGTCAGTGAAAGAATACACTGAAGGGTTCTACAGGATAAACATCAGGGCAGGTCATCGGGAAAGTGATGATAAAAAGGTTGCCAGGTACATGAATGCTCTGCAATATGACATTCAGGATGAGATGAGCATGATGACCCTTAGAAATGTCGAGGTTGCTTATCATATGTCTCTAAAAGCTTGATCAAAATCTAGATCAGGGATCAAATTTTTCTCAAATTTCAAAGTGCTCGGAATGCGACGAAAACAGTGCCATTGTGTCTGTCTCATCTTCCTGATTTCGGCGGTATATTTACTTTGTCAAACGGACTCTGTATGGAGAAGATATCACAATATGTTCATCAAGCCAAACAGGCAAAAATTTGATGCTGACTGTACCTGTCCGTACAATCCGTACGGTCTGATGTGGCAGGACCGTACGACTGTATAGTGGTGATGTGTCAGATGCTGATTGGTTGACAGTTGGAAAGTCAGGAATCAACACATGTCTGTTGGATGGCGAATGGAATGAGGACACGTGGACCAATATGGAGGCACCACGTGTCACTCACTGTTTGGTTATTGGGTTCATTTGTAAAATGTATTAGAGGCCGCGGGGTTCGACCCCCGGACCTCCCACACCTCTTACTTGTTATGTATATGTGTTTGAAATTATTTAATTTTACCCTTTTGTATATTGGGCTGGGGGTCGGGCCGGGGCTTAGCCCTGGCCCATGGTTGTGTGCTCCTTGTATATGACCATAGTCTGACAATTGGTGGGGGGTATTAAACCATATGTTATATATGCGCGGGGGTTTATATATGTGGTTCCATTATACAACATGCCCGTGTATTATAAAATGTGGAGCGGATATATATAACCCAAAGTTTATGTATGACCATATTTATATGTACGCGCGTGGTTGTTAGTGCGCGGGGTTTGGTAAACCCATGGTTTTTGTTATGTAACATATGACCGGTGTAAAATGTGCGCAGGAGGTTAGTTACACAGTTGTGTAACGACTTAACCACTTTTTACTTTGCGCAAGGTCACATGCGTCATACGCCCAGGTGCCAAGGCAGTTAGGGGCTGGTGCACCCTTAACCATTCTACGGTTTGCACCGTTGGTGCGGTTGCATCTGGTGCTGGGTTTTAACACGTTTTGGGAGCGTGTTCTTGGTTCAAGCACACATAGGTGCATTTTGGCGAACCAGAGCCAACAAAGCTTGAAGGAAGAGGATGGCAGAAGGCCTATATTTCTCATCTTTGAGGTGTCGTAAAAGCCCAGCTAGGGGTTTTTGGATGTGCTGAATCCATTGGTGTTGTTATCAAGTCCATTTGAAGACTTCTTCTGCAAGTTTTTCACCATTGAAGTTTCAGCAAGCTCCAGGGAGCTTGAAGCCCTCATTGATCGAGGACATGGTTTGGTGAGCCTATGTTTGTTTTCTGTGATTGAATAATCATTTTTGGCTAATTGTTATGCTCTAAAAACATTGGGATAGGTTTCAGAGGCTGTTGAGGACTTTTACAGGTGTTTTTGCCAAAGAGAAGCTCAAGGAAGCTTATGGCCACATGTAGAAGAGGTCATGCCCGGATGAGCCATGATCTGTTTTCAAAGTTCTATTAGTCATTTTTGGGGTTTTTATGTGTTATGATCTCAATGGTGCAGTATTTTTTTCCATTGGAGTTGAGTAGCAGCTTGTAAAAGAACTTTTTACTAATTAATCCCAGAGAGCCAAGTCCGTTGATGGAGGCTCAAGGAGATGTAGCCCGGAGGGGGGTGAACTCCTTTATCATGTTGTGATTGTTATGAGTTTGATGGTTTATTTGCTGCAAGTTATGTTGCTATGTTTTCATTTAAAGCACATATTTAACCATTTAAAAGAACAATTTGTCACAGATGAACGTTTAAAGGAAGAAGCATGAACTTAACACATAATTTTATCTTGCATATTTTAACACATGAAGCAAGGTCCTGTAAATTTTATTATAATGAAGTAGAGGGTGCTTGCATAGCATAATAAGTCAGCCTTCTATTTTCAGATCAAAGCTGAAGAGAAGCTGAGCTAAAAGCAAGGTCAAAGAGGCCGAGGCAGAAGTCAAGCCAGAGGAAAAACAATTGCCC
>JZKD02S0718728.1:873918-888393 GCA_000966675.3 Picea glauca | reverse complement strand
CTGTACATTATAGTTAAAAAGTGGGTTTTTAAGCCTGTTTTTGTAATTTGTAATTATTTGGCCTGATATTATGACCAGAAAGTGGTTTTTGGGGGATTTCTTGGCCATTTGGAGGAGGATTTGATCCCAGAAAGAGGCCATATCTTCAGGGGAAGTTGGGATTCCTCTTCTGAGCATGAAAACTATAAAAACCAGGCTTTTTGAAGCTTGTAGAAGATTTTTTGATGTAGGGAATTGAAGGAGCAGTTTGTATTTTTTTGGCCTTTTCTCAGGTTTTGAGAGGCATTGTTGCCATGTTTTTTAGAGGAGTTTGATGATGCCTGTTGAATATGAGAAAGGAGGTCTTGCACAATAGATTTGAAGCATGTTATGTAACAGAAAAGAGCAATTGTAAGAGAACTTTGAGCATTTTAAATAGAAATAAAGAGGTCCTCCACTTGTAAGCGGGCCCAGAGACGTAGCCAATGATTGGTGAACTCTGTTATCAACCTCTTGTCTCTATTTCTCTTTCTGTTTCACTGTTATATTCTCTTAATTTGTAGCATGGATATTAATGGTTGATCTCTTTATTCATTAATAAGAATCAAGTAAAAGTCGCATTTGATATTCCACAAACAAGATAATAAGTTTATGTATTTCGCATTCTTAACGATCCGATGCATAAAATACATTAAACTAACTTGCAATTTATCAATATTACCTTCGTTTTTGGATCAACCGTCAATAGCCCTCGCCATGCCCCATTTAAGAGGTAAATCCAAGAGAGGGGTAGCCTGGTATGTAGCTAGGGGAAAGGAGGTGCCCAATTACAACACTCCACCTGAAAATGAAGCTATCCCCGTATTCGCTCCTATCTTAGCTCCCACTCCCACAGAACCACTTCGAGAATCCACCCCAAACCTTTCACCGCTCTCGAACCCCTTCGTATTCTAAGTAGAGTGGTTTGACACCCTTGGGAATTCAGTGGGCTACACGCCTCCTCATTGCCCTCCTCCTCCACCCTCCCCCTCTCACCACCGGTTTGAAGCTACCTCTGCTCCCTCACCCCTTCCATCCTCCTCTTCCAACTACCCACTCTTCTCCGCCTGCGACAGATGTGCTAACTGAGAAGCGATCATAGCTTCACTACTCGACCTCACTAGAGGACAGGAGGAAGTCAATTTTGTACTTATGGAACCACAAAAGAAGGATGCTAAATGATGGATCCGGGTGGACATTTTGATGTCCTTTCTACAGGAACTCCGGCAAGTAATTGCGGATCAAGACAGGGGCAAATCGAAGAAGACCCAGGCCTTCACGAGACAAAGGCTCGGTCTAGGTTTTTGGTGTTTTCTTGTTTCAGGTTTTAGTCATGTTTCTTTCTAGTTAGCCATGGAAAGATAACTTTCTCTGTTTAGTTTACCTCTCAACACTTCGCCCTGCACGACATCTTAGTTTTTTTGCATGTCATACTCTGATTCTTTTTGGACAAGTGGCACTCTGATTTTTGGACAAGTGACAATAGTGGTTTCCCAGATGGGCATTATTTCTGTGCATGCCTAGACAATTTGTAATTTTTCCAAGAAGGCTCTAATACAACCACTAATTTACAAAAAAAAAGAGTAAATTATTACTTACTTAATACAATTTAATTTAAACTATTAAATATATTAAGTTATTACTTAATATAACTTAATTTAAATTACTAACTTAATTTATTACTTAATGCATTCATTTAAATTACTAACTTAAAGTATTAATTATCTAAATTAATTAATGGTAATATATTTATATAATGTCTAAATTAAAGTATTAATACATTAATATATATTGTAATGTATTAATTAATTAGTAATGTAGTAATTAATTAGTAATGTTATTAATAGAATACATTAATAAAACACTAATACATTAAAAAAATATTAAAGTATTATATTATTTAAAGTAATAATAAGTTAATAAAATATTTAAACTCCATTAAAATAATACATAAAAATGATATTGATACATTAATAAATTAATGACACATTAATAATGTAATACTACATTATACAAATAATACCTTTTAAAAATGTGTTAACTCATTATTATAATGGTGAAATATATCATAGTTAATATATTTATACATTATTAATACATTAATAATGTATTAATATATTATAATAATGCATTTATAAATTATTATAATGTATTAATACATTATTATATTAATGTATTAAAGTATAAATTAAAGTAATATATTAAAAGATATTAACATATGGATGAATTGAAAGTTAACTAGTGCATTGATTAATTGATTAATACATTAATATCATATCTAAATTAAAGTATTAAGATATATTGGAATGTATAAATATAAAATTATTATTGTCATAATTAATTAATGTTAATAATATAATACATTAATAAACCACTGATACATGATTGACGCAACCCGCCCCTCAGTGGACGGACGGTCGCTTCCACCAGGACCTTCACTAACCTCGGCCCGGAGAGTTTAATGCTCCTCCAATCCCGTATCGGGACCTTCGGTCACCCACAGGACACTCTGTTAATCTCCCGGCAACTATCTTGGGAAATCGGATCTCGCGATATCGCGAACCCTGTGTGCACTTCTCGTGCAACTTCAACCTCCGAACCCCGACCCCCGATGGTCAACGGGTCAGCCCTCGGGATATCACCACTCACGATGTCGACGACTTTGTAACTTCAACCCCCGAGTGCCGAAGTGTCGATCCCACGAGAACACGCCACCTGTATTCCAATATCCTCTGGGGCCCCATGCTGCCATGTCACTTCACGCTCCGTGTGATCGGAAATCGCGGGATCGCGATTTCAACTATCGCGAATCCTTTGCATTGGGAATCCCCGAATGTCGAAGTCCCGATTCTCCTGATTCGTGCCACCTGTCCCTCCGACAATCGACGGATCCCATGGAATCAGGAAATCGCTACTCGCGATTTCAACGTGCATGCAACTCTCGCACTCGGCAACCCCGATATGCCGATAGGCGATGGAAAAATGGATTCCTCCGTGCACCTACGAGTTAACTCCCTCGCGACTCCTCCATGATCCGACAGTCTGCGGGGTCTCGCGATTTTTCTCCTTGGTTTCAAGTCGTAGATTCTCTTCCTCTTGAAGAGTTCTCTGCTTCACCACCTCCCTCCTGGGCGAACGAAGAAAAGGTACTATCCCTCTTGAGCTTTATCAACTCTGATATTTTTAGAGACTTCTCGAACACGCACCCTGCGCTTGACCTCCAACCACTCTCAACAGTGCTGAAGTCTTCCAGGTTCTATGCATACACAGCCACAACAACCCCGGTCTTTCTCTTTTCATACTTGCTACTGAGACTTCGACCTCGCCTACACTCCTCCTGCACGCTTCAATGACCCAACTCAATTCTTGGGCTTATGAGAATGAGAGTTTAACTATTGAGCCCCCTCAACGCACTCTATGCGGA
This sequence comes from Picea glauca, assembly GCA_000966675.3. Taxonomy (NCBI): domain Eukaryota; kingdom Viridiplantae; phylum Streptophyta; class Pinopsida; order Pinales; family Pinaceae; genus Picea; species Picea glauca. Next base: position 884,951 of record JZKD02S0718728.1, on the reverse strand, counting down.
GGGATTCAACTGCACTCTATGCAGGAATCTCCTGGCTCAAACAGAGAAACAATTGAAACTTATTTCCTCATTCCCTCAGGTTTCGAACCTGATATGCAATCACATATGTAGCATATAAAAGATAGGCATAAAAGGAAGCAAGTATGCAACAACATAATACCAAAAACACACAGAGATCGGACACATCCATGGAATTGAATCAAAGCTTTCTTATTAATTCAACCTGTACATGGGGTTCTTCACAATTCTCTGCTTGCTCTCTCTTGCTCCTGTATGAATGAATGATTGATAATAATACAATGATACAAGGGAGGGTGCCTATATTCCATTTTCCCTCTCGAAAGCAAAACTATCTAATCTAGACTTAATTAAACTATCTACTTACATTAAATCTAATAAATGCCTCAGCTACCTAAGGACGAGAGCTCAAAGGCTCACGGTCCGTTACAATATACATAGTGCGCTCTGTTATGAATGCTCTCATTTAAAATGGCGGCGCAACAATATTCAAAGTATCTCAAAAATGTGTGTGTTGGCGCTGTCCAGTGATACTCCCTTTGCTCCACACGCTGGCTCGCTTGATGAGGTGTGGATGCTCTTGCATCATATACTCCTCGGCTCAAAAGATTTCATGGGCTCCTGTCCATGAGCTCCTGCACAGTATGGCCATGTTTCTGGATTGTTTCTTCAGTCTCCCAGCTGGCATCCTCCACTGGGTGGTTCTTCCATTTTACCAGGTATTCAAAATACTGCTTCCTCCTGGTCTTTCTTCCAACTCTCTGGTCCAGTATGCACTGCATTTAAGGTTTTTGTGCAACTGGCAACTGCTTCTGCCACTGGACCACTGGTTCCTTAGTTCCAGTGCTTTCTCCTGCATCTCTGTAAGGGTATACATCCAAAATGTTGAAAATCGGAGATATCCCGATGCCCTCTGGCAACTCAAGCTCATATGCATTTTCTCCAAACTTCCTCAGAATTTTGCATGGCCCGATCTTTTTCATCTTGAGCTTGTTATATGTTCCCCTTGGGAACCTTTCCTTTCTTAAGTGCGCCAGAACCATATCTCCAACTTCAAACTGAAGTTGCCTTCTCCGCTGATCGGCTCTGCGCTTATACTCCTGATTTGCCTTCTGCGGTCGATGCTTCACCTGTGTGTGAAGTTCCTGCATCGCCTCAGCGAACTCTTCAGCTCTCGCGCTACTTGTTTCAGCCTGTTCTGGCTCCTTGAGCTCAGACACTCCTCTCGGCTGTGTTCCATACAAAATTTGAAACGGGCTCTTTCCTGTACTTCGATTCACCGAATCGTTGTATGCGAATTCTGCCTGTGGTAGGATCTAATCCCAACTGCTGTGATGCTCTGTCACCAGGCTTCTCAACAGATCTCCTAAGCTTCTGTTGAATACTTCGGTCTGCCCATTTTTCTGCGGACGGTAAGCAGAACTGAATGCCAAGTCAATCCCTAGCTTCTTCCATAGCGTCCTCCAAAACTGACCTACGAACTTGGTATCTCGATCCGAGACTATGCTTCTCGGCAGTCCATGCAATCTCACAATCTCTTTGAAAAAAAAGTTTGCGATGTGGGTTGCATCGCTCGTCTTATGACACGGAATGAAATGTTCCATCTTTGATAACCTGTCCACCACTACAAAAATGGAATCCACTCCTCGTTGTGTTCTCGGCAATCCCAACACAAAATCCATACTAATGGCTTCCCATGGCCTTTCAGGTATGGGTAACGGCTGATAGAACCCTGTGTTCTGTTTTCGGCCTTTCGCGTGTTGACATATTCGGCACCTGTCAACAAATCGCTTCACATCTACTCGCATGCCCGGCCAATAATACGATTCGCTCAACTTGGAGAATGTTTTGTCATGCCCAAAATGACCTGCTAATCCTCCACTGTGTTTTTCCCGCACCAAATTCTCTCTCATAGAGCAATTCGGAATACACAGTTGATTGCCTCTGAACAGAAATCCATCCTGGATCAGGTAGTCAATCCACAGACTCCTATCCCTGAGAACTGGGTTCTCAGCTGCCTCATAAGCTTCCCTGAAATCGGCATCACCTATATACATGTCTTTCAGATTCTCAAAACCCAGCGTTTTGATCCTGAACTCCTGTAGCATTAAGCATTTTCGGCTCAAGGCATCTGCTACTTTGTTAGCAGTCCCCGAAATGTGCTTAATCACAAATGTGGAATTCTGCATGTACTCTACCCACTTCGCATGCTTTTGATTTAGCTTCTCCTGTTGACTTACAAACTACAATGCGTGATTGTCGTTGTACAACACAAACTCCTTGGGTATGAGATAATGCCTCCACTTCTTCAATGCCTGTATAATGACATAGAACTCTTTATCATATGTGGAGTACTTCAGCTTCGCATCATCCAATTTTTCACTGTAATATGCTACAGGCTTGTCATCCTGACTTAAGACCCCTCCAACAACATATCCACTGGCATCACACTTCACCTGGAAGGTTTTCTTAAAATCTGGCAGCACCAAAATTGGCTGTTCAGTTATCTTCTGCTTCAACAGATTGAAGCTCCTTTCAGCCTCGGCTGTCCACTGAAAAACTTTATGCCGCTTCTTCACAGTGTCCATCATTGCGGCGCTAATTCCACTAAAGTTTCGAATGAACTTTCTGTAGAAACTAGCTAAATCGTGAAAACTTCTTACCTCAAAAACATTTCTCGGCGATGGCAAATTCCTGATTACTTCAACCTTCTCAGGATCCATCTTCAATTCATTTGCCGAGATTACAAAACCCAAATAAATGAGTTATGTCTGCATGAACGAGCATTTCTTCAAATTTATCAGCAGTTTCTCCTGCTGCAGTCTTCTCATTACAATGGCCAAATGTCTCAAGTGTTCAGCCCTGGTCTTGCTGAAAATCAATATGTCGTCCAGATACATGACCACAAACTTACCGATGAACTCCCGCAGGACTTCATTCATCAGCCTCATAAATGTGCTTGGCGTGTTTTTCAATCCAAATGGCATGACCAGCCACTCGTACAAACCCTCGTTTGTCTTGAATGTTGTCTTCCACTCATCTCCCTCTCTCACCCGGATCTGATGGTATCTTCTCTTGAGATCTATCTTTGAAAAATAATTTGCCCCACTTAGGCAATCCATCAAGTCATCCATTCTCGGTAGTGGAAATCTGTACCTGATGGTGATCTTATTAATCTCCCTGGAGTCTGTACACATCCTCCAGCCTCCATCCTTCTTTGGACTTAGTACTGTCGGAACAACACATGGACTCAGACTCTCCCTGACTAGTCCTTTGTCCAACAGATCCTGTACCTGCCTTTTGACCTCCTCGTTCTCCTGAGGTGTCAACCTGTACCCTGCCTTGTTTGGTAAACTTGATCCGGGTATGAGATCAATATGATGACTCACACTCCTCATCAGTGGTAATGAACGTGGTAGTTCATCCACGATGATGTCAGCAAACTCCCCCAACAGTTGCTGAATCTCCTCTGGCAAGTCGTCCACTCTTGTGCTTGTCAGGACAATTCTTGGTTTCCTGACAACAAAGAACTATGGATCTTCATTCTTCTCCAGCTCCATGAGAAGTTCTTTCCCACTCATGAGAAGTATCGTGCTGCTCACTTCTGGCTTCACTTCCTTATCTTTTATTGGAAGCAATCTGTGCCTTCTCCCATCCTTCTCTAAGGTGTAGGTGTTCATCCTCCTATCATGAACAACGTTTCTGTCATACTGCCATGGTCTACCCAACAGTATATGACACACATCCATGGGAATAACATCACACATGATCTCATCATGATAATTTCCAATTTTAAATTTAACTAAGCATTGTTTAGTGACACTTACCCGGTGTCCTTTCTGTAACCACGAGACTTTATATGGACTTGGGTGCTTAGTTGTCTTTAACTCCAATTTCTCCACCATCTCGGTCAAAACAAGATTATCGGTGTTCCCACTGTCAACTATGACTTAACATTTCCGGTCCTTGGCTGTACAAGCTGTCCGGAACAGTCTGCTCCTCTGCACTGAGCTTTCCACCTCCTTCTCGGGTTCCAAAAGGATCTTATGCGTCCCAAGCGATCTTCCGCTGTCAGCATCTTTGTTCTCATCATCACGCCTCTGTGCCTCAGTGATGTGAGCTTCACTTCTGTCTGGTTTCCTGTCTGGACAGTCAACGGCTTTGTGTCCGTCTTTCCCACATGTAAAACATGTGATAATTCCTCCTCTGCCTCGTCCTCTACCTCGGGTACGAGGAATTACGTTAGCGTCAGCATATCCGCCACCCTGCTCTGCATGTTGCCTCCTCGGCTCAGCATATTACTACCTTTGTTCAATTTGTGGCCGCCTCTGCTGTGAGGTACCACCTCTCTCAACTCTACCCTGAGGCTTCTTCCAATCCTCCGTGGGCTTCTGAGTTCTTTCCTGGGCAATTGTCTTGCCTCTTGGCTGGCTTCTTCCTCGCCCTCGTTGTCCCTGCTTGCGGCTCAGCTTCTCCTCATCTTTTAAAGCCATCTGGTATGCATCCTCCACCGTTCGGATGGTAACCATGCTCAACTCATCCTGAATGTCGTACCTCAACCCATTCAGGTATCTTGCCACCTTTTCGTCATCACTCTTCCGATGACAAGCTCGAATGTTGAGCCTATAAAATTCCTCGGTGTACTCTTTCACCGTCATCAGCTTCTGTCTCAGGTTCTACATGCACCTAAACAGAGTGATCTGGTAGTCCCTCGGGATGAACTTCGCTTTCATCTTAGTGATCATCCGATCCCAGCTTTTGATCTTCTATTTCCCTTTGTAGCGCCTATCCGCCTGCAACTCATCCCACCATAAGGCCGCATGTCCTCTCAACTTGGTTACAGCATGTCTTACCTTCTTGTCCTCTTCGATATCCTCGTAATCAAAGTAGGTGTCGAGTGCTCAGATCCAATCCAGCAACTCCTCGGAGTTTAGACTCCCCTCATAGACGGGAATGTCCATCTTCGTCTTCGAGCTCATTCTCAAAATGGCTCTGATCAACCGCTCGGTTGATGCGTCTTCTGCTGAGACCTCTTCAGCATCGTGTCCAGCTTCCTCTTCAATATCGGAATCATTGAACTCTGCTGCACCAGCTCCACGTCTCTGCGCAGTCTCCATCTCCTCGAGTCTAGCTCGAAGATCTCTCATCTGGCACTCCATCTCTGGGTTACCTGCTGGCCTACCCCTTCTTCGGGCATCCCGGTCTTCACGATCAGGTGGTTGCCTCTCTCTTCTTGGCGGCATCATAAAATCTGCTTCTCTCTGCTACCTGAACAAAGAGAACTCCAACTCCTACTCTGATACCACTTGATTGACGCAACCCGCCCCTCAGCGGACGGATGGTTGCTTCCACCAGGACCTTCACTAACCTCGGCTAGGAGAGTTTAATGCTCCTCCAATCCCGTATCGGGACCTTCGGTCACCCACAGGACACTCTGTTAATCTCCCAGCATCTATCTTGGGAAATCGGATCTCGCGATATCACGAACCCTGTGTGCACTTCTCGTGCAACTTCAACCTCCGAACCCTGACCCCCGATGGTCAACGGGTCAGCCCTCGGGATATCGCCACTCGTGATGTTGACGACTTTGTAACTTCAACCCCCGAGAGCCGAAGTGTCGATCCCACGAGAACACGCCACCTGTATTCCAATATCCTCCGGGGCCCCACGCTGCCACGTCACTTCACGCTCCGTGTGATCGGAAATCGCGGGATCGTGATTTAAACTGTCACAAATCCTTTGCATTGGGAATCCCTGAATGTCAAAGTCTCGATTCTCCTGATTCATGCCACCTGTCCCTCTGAAAATCGATGGCTCCCATGGAATCAGGAAATCGCTACTCGCGATTTCGACGTGCATGCAACTCTCGCACTCGCCAACCCCGATATGCCGATAGGCGATGGAAAAATGGATTCCTCTGTACGCCTGCGAGTTAACTCCCTCGCGACTCCTCCGTGATCCGACAGTCTGCGGGGTCTCACAATTTTTCTCCTTGGTTTCAAGTCGTAGATTCTCTTCCTCTTGAAGAGTTCTCTGCTTCACCACCTCCCTCCTGGGCGAACGAAGCAAAGGTACTATCCCTCTTGAGCTTTATCAACTCTGATCTTTTTAGAGACTTCTCGAACACGCACCCTGCGCTTGACCTCCAACCACTCTCAACAGTTCTGAAGTCTTCCAGGTTCTATGCATACACAACCACAGCAACCCCGGTCTTTCTCTTTTCAGACTTGCTACTGAGACTTCGACCTCGCCTGCACTCCTCCTGCATGCTTCAATGACCCAACTCAATTCCTGGGCTTATGAGAATGAGAGTTTAACTATTGAGCCCCCTCAATGCACTCTATGCGGAGGGATTCAACTGCACTCTATGCAGGAATGTCCTGGCTAGAACAGAGAAACAATTGAAACTTATTTCCTCATTCCCTCAGGTTTCGAACCTGATATGCAATCACATATGCAGAATATAAAAGATAGGCATAAAAGGAAGCAAGTATGCAACAGCATAATACCAACAACACACAAAGATCAGACACATCCATGGAATTGAATCAAAGCTTTCTTATTAATTCAACCTGTACATGGGGTTCTTCACAATTCTCTGCTTGCTCTCTCTTGCTCCTGTATGAATGAATTATTGATAATAATACAATGATACAAGGGAGGGTGCCTATATTCCGTTTTCCCTCTCGAAAGCAAAACTGTCTAATCTAGACTTAATTAAATTATCTACTTACATTAAATCTAATAAATGCCTCAGCTACCTAAGGAGGAGAGCTTAAAGGCTCACGGTCTGTTACAATATACATAGTGCGCTCTATTATGAATGCTCTCATTTAAAATGGCAACGCAAAAATCTTCAAAGTATCTCAAAAATGTATGTGCTGGCGCTGTCCAGCGATACTCCCTTTTCTCCATGCGATGGCTCGCTTGATGAGGTGTGGATGCTCCTGCATCAATACATAAAAAAAATATTAAAGTATTTCAAAATACATTAAAGTATTATTAATAAATTAATAAAGTATTCATACAATAATAAAATAATATATTAATAAGGTAATGATACATTAATAAAGTAATAAAGTAAGATTGGACTTTAGCTAATCTTACTTTATTACATTAATGTAATAAAGTAATGATACATTAATAAAAGTAATGATATAATAATAAAAGAAGATTAGTCTTTGGCTAGAAAGTCACGGTAAAAGAGATAAAGGCCAAGCCAGGTTTAGGAGATATCATTCAACTAATGACCATCTTGTTACCTTTAGGATCATTGCAGAGGAATTCTGCAATACTAAAACCAATCTTTTTTGTTGTTTTGTTGACTTTAGAAAAGTTTTTGACAGTGTTCCTAGGAAAAACCCTTGGAATAGGTTGGAAGAGATAAAAGTGCCTCTCGAGTTGAGGGTTGTTGCAATAAGGATGTATGAGAATGTTACTACTAAATTTAAAAACAATGAGGGCTGGTCAAAAGAGATTAACTACAATATCGGAGTCAAACAAGGTTGTCCCTTGTCCCCTACCCTTTTTGGCATATACATTGACAAGTTATAAGAATGCTTGGAAAAAACAGGTTGTGTCGGTCCTACTCTCATTGGTATAGTCATCAATATTCTTCTTTATGCCAATTATATCGTTCTTATGGAAAGGAGTCCCCATGATCTTGAAAACCGACTAATAATCCTCAAGGAGTTTTTCTCCAATATGGGTATGACTTTTAATACTGATAAGACTAAGGTCATGATTATTAAATCCAATAAGATCCCTTATGATACCTTTTTATATGACAACAACAACTTGGAGGAAGTGACTTCATACAAATATCTTGGAATTGATATTCACCACAAGCTCAATTAGAATTATAGGATTGAGAAAAGGATTATTGGGGGATGGAAATCATATTATGGGTTTGAAAACAATTGTAAATTAGTTGATGTTTGGATTTGGGATAAGAAGAAAATCCTCTTTGAGAATATTGTTACACCTATTATTCTTTATGGATGTGAAGTCTGGGGTTATAGTATCTCTCGTGAATCCTGGAGAAAGATAGAGAAAATACAAAAGAATTTTATAACCTATAATCTCAAAATTAAAGGAAATACACCATATCCCATCCTCCTCTTAGAAACAAGCCTCCCCCCCATTGAGAGAATGGCTATGACTAGATACCTAATGTATAAGAACAAGTTAAACAACATGGAAGACAAGAGCCTACCTAAAATTGCCTCAAAATCAAGTCATAACCACCATCGACTCAAGCGAGGATGGCATAAAGCTGTCCGGGCTTGGCTAAACTATTGGGGAATCATGGAAGAAACCATTATGCATAATAAATATACTATTAAAAAAAACGTCGAATCAAAATTTAAGGAGAAAATGTGGTGTGATAAAGAGTTAGAGGAAAAAATAAAATTAAGGTATTATAAATATGTAATCAACCCTAATCTAGAAGATCAAAATTATCTATCTGTTTTTTCAAGTGTAAAGAAAAAAATAAGCATTTCTAAGATAAGAACAAATTCTCATGAGCTCCATAGTGAAGCTGGGCGTTGGTAAATTCCTAAAATGCCATGGGATGAAAGAGTGTGTCACCTTTGTGACACTAAGAATGTTGAAGATGAAAAGCACTTTCTCTTAGATTGTCCAAACTATACCCATATTAACCCATTATAATAATGCTTAAATATATTATAATTAATATATTTATACATTATTAATTAATATATTGCCAAAGTATTTATACATTAAACATTAATAAAGTAATACATTAGTAGAGTAATAATACATTAATAAAGTAACGATATATTAATAAAGTATTAATACATTATAATAATGCATTTATAAATTATTATAATATATAAATACGATATAATTAACATATTTATATATTAATAAATAATATGTTGCTAGAGTATTAATACATGTATTAAATTAATGCACCGATAAATAATATATTAATGTCAATTGAGTTTAGCTTGGATGGTTGCTAGGAATGACTGTTATCCTTCCCACCTGGGTTCAATTCTCATAAATATAGCAAGACAATGTTAATTCAAAGTATTAATACTTTAATAAAATATTATTGATTAACACATTAATAAAGCACTAAATTTTTAAAAAGGTATTAAATTTTTAATATTACATTAAAGTGATAAAGTAAAAACACATTAATAATACATTATTACATACATACAAAATATTTACCATGACCATGACAAACCATGATACCAAGGTTGACCATGATTATAACTATGGTTGACTTTAATCATAGAAGACCACAAAAAATCATGCCCATGACAATGGGTGGTGTGTGCGTGTGTACTGGAAATGTTCGTCACAGTGTGATGTTGGGAGATTTTTCGTCGCATTGCAACAACTGGAAATTTTTATGATAATGGGAAAATCTATGTTCATGTGATATTGAGAGATCTTTATCATAATGCAACATTGGAAAATGTTCATGACATTGTGATATTGGGAAATGTTTATGATAGTACGACATTGGGAAATGTTTGTGACATTGTGACATTGAGAAATGTTCATCACAATGTGACATTGAGAAATCATAGTCACATTACGATGTTGGGAAATGTTCGTCAGAAATGTGGTTGATGTTGGGAAATGTTCGTCACATTGCGATGTTGGGAAATGTTTGTCACATTGTGATGTTGAGAAATATTCATCAATTTGCGACGTTGGGAAATGTTCGTCAATTGCAATGTTGGTAAACATTCCTCACAATGTGATGTCACGAAATGTTCTGACATTGCGATGTTGAGAAATGTTCATCACATTGCAACGTTGGGAAATGTTCGTCACATTGTGACGTTGGGAAATGTTCGTCACATTGCGGCGTTGGGAAATGTTCGTCACCTTGCGACGTTGGGAAATGTTCGTCACATTGCAGTGATGAGAAATGGTCGTAACATTGAGATGTTGGTAAATGGTCATGATAGTGCAAAATTAGTAAATGTTCATGACATTGCAATATTGGGAAATGTTTGTCACAACGTGACAATGTTGAATGCTCATCACAAATCGATGTTGGGATATGTTCGCTAGAATGGGATGTTGGGAAATGTTTGTGACATTGCGATGTTAAGAAATGTTCATCACATTGTGATGCTGGTAAATGCTCATCACATTATGACGTAGAGAAATGTTCATCACATTGTGATGTTGAGAAATGTTCGTTACATTGCGATGTTAGGAAATGTTCGTCACATTGCAACGTCGAGAAAATTTCATCACAATGCAAATTGAAATGTTGGGAATTATTCTTGAGAACGTGATTTCATGAAACACTTGGCACATTGTAAAATCATGTTTTACTTTTGTGATGTTGAGAAATGGTAGTCACAATGAAATGTTGGGAAATGTTTGTCACATTGCGACGTTGAAAAAGTTTCTTCACATTGCGACGTCGAGAATATTTCATCAAAAATCAATGTTGTTAATAAATCATTCCAATGCGATCTCAGGAAACACTCGACAAATTGTAGAATCATATTTTACTTTTCTGACGTTGGGAAATGGTTGTAACAATGCAATGTGGGGAAATGTTTGTCACATTGCGACATTGGGAAATGTACGCCACACTATGACGTTGAGAAATGTTCATCACATTGTGACATTGGCAAGCAGTCATGACAATGCGACATTAGGAAATGTTCGTGAAATTGGGACGTTGGGAAAGGCTTGTCACAATGCAACATTGGGAAATGTTCATCACATTGCAATGTTGGAATATGTTCGTCAGAATGTGAGGTTGTGTAATGATCCCAAGCCATTATGCAAGGATCATCACTGTTTTGGTGTCTTTTTAAAACTTTTTCTGAGTGAGGTATTTCGTCAAACACTTTGTTGATCTACCTTTTAGATGTGTTTATATCTGTGTATTCAACAAATAACAGAAAGAGATAACCATGGAACATACCTCAACCATATGCAATAAGATAGACAAGCCAAAACATCTCAATTCTTCTTTATTCATAAAATAGAAAAACCTGCTACAA
>JZKD02S0718728.1:820750-847189 GCA_000966675.3 Picea glauca | reverse complement strand
ATCAACCATGACAAAACAATAATGAGTCATATTTACATCAAACACTATTGGGTCCATTACCCAAAACTTTGTGCTACGGGTCTTTCTTCAAGGGTTGACATCAATGACAACCAACGTTAATCAATAACACCCACTAGAAGGAAGCACTAAATCCCTAAGTGTTCCAGCACCGACTAGATGGAAGCACCTAGTTCCACTTATACAAGCACCAACTTGCATAAAAAAAACTCTGTGTTTTTCCAAGCACCACCCTGCCACCCTGTTTTCTAGCCATAACTAGATGGAAGCTACAACTCCCAATATTCAAGCATCAACTTGAATATCAGAGGACCTCAGTCCTCCCTAGCACCACCCTACCTCCCTATTTATAAGTAAAATGATTGAATGACCAACAACACAGGTGTTTCAATTCTTACCACTTCTCTTCTATCCTGCAATTCTTCTATACTTCTCTCTGTTCTGCAATTCTACTCTGCTTCAAGTTGTTCTGCAATTCTTCTCTTGATTCTGTCTATTCAACATCTGTTACTCATCTCTGAGTTTTATCTCACACTCTGCATACTGTCGGTCTCACACTACATGGTGCAGACCCCTTCCCAGACCCACAGGTCGAGATTTGCACATGATCTTTTCCTTTTGGCCTGAGAGCTCGACTGGCTCCTCTATTTCCCTTTCGGGAAATCTACCCACAACAACACCTTGAGAAAATTTCTCTCTTATTTTGGGATATAGGACTTCACGAATTCACGAATCCTGTGATCAAGCACCTTACCTCTTCGACCTATGAAACCTGAAATATTCAATCACTTGGTATTCTTGATGTCAATTTCGGCTTTTCATCTTTTGTGAATTTGAGGGTTGCGATGTCATGCAACTCTTCCCCTTGACTCCTGAACTTTTAATTCCCAATATGACGAAATACAGATGTCCCGGTCTCCCTTTTCTTTTCATGATTTCAGGGTTTCAACCATCGAAATGCACTTTTACTATACCCTCGGGATTCCCGAACCACCGAATCCTAAAATTCTGAAACTCTAAGGTTCTGCTTCCAAGGAGATCAATGGCTGTGAACTATCCCTTGATCCAATGGTCAGTGCGATTTCGAGTATCGAGAATTCAATATGCTAACACTTGACTTCTTTGTCCTCTCCACCTTCCGATCCCCGAAGTTCTGAAATACCGAAATAGTACATCACCTCATTGTTTCACAAACTTGATAGGAGGTCTCCTATACTTCCACGTGTCACCTCCTCTTCGTTTCAAGTTTTCTCCCATGTTGTGTCCCGATCTCTCTCCCTCGAGACTTCTGAAAACTTAAGTTTTTTTCTCCTTGTTGTTTTCCACAAATCTTGACAAGAAGCCTCCTGTACTTCCACGTGTCACCTCCCCTTTGTTTTGGGTTTTCTCCTCTGCTATATCCCGATCTCTCTCCCTCAAGACTTCTGAAATCCCAAACTCCGAAGTTCCAAAAACTTGAACTTGTCGACTTTTCCACTCTACCCTGACGAGAATCCTTTCAGACTTCGGGTACTTGATGTGTCAAGACCCAAAATTGCAACTCGAACTTCCGAAGTCCGAACTCTGAAATAATCTAACGGCCCCAGAAATCTTGATCAACGGTTGACGTTATCTAGGCTATCCAAAGGATGGCTCTATCCTAACTGTTATCCCTCTTGCAGCTTCCGCAGATCCAAAAATCCCCGCTATTTCAGGATTCTCCTCGAAGAATTTCGACCGTCCAAACTCTTCCTCAAAGAAATTCTACTCTGAGTCACCTCAGTAATCCTCCTCACTATGAATTGGCCTCTGCACAATGACCAAAACCCCTCTTCTTCTCTTCACACCTTGAAGACGCTAATTCTCCTGAGCTTCCTTTCACTAAATCAAATCTCCTATGAGATTTCTGCATGCACTCCTTGCGACAGTCTTCAAATACGTCTAAGTATTTGAGTTATTTTGACTCTGTGCAACTCCCTATGACAGTAGTCTTCAACTCTCTCTTTGGTTGATAAGTTCTGAACTTCCAACCAGCCTGCGCACACCTTGCACGGCTTCTATGCCTGACTTGCACTTCTATGGGAAATGAGAACAATGGTATCCCTCCTGAGATTTCAGAGATGAACTCTAAACCCATCAACGCACTCCTTGCAGACGCTCCACTGCACTCCTTGTAGGAACTTTGACTCAAGAAGAGAAACAATTGAAACTCATTTCCTTACTCTCTCAGACTTCAAATACCCAACATGAAATCATACATACATAGCATAAAAGAAAATGTACAACATAAAGAGTAAAAAAACCATGAGCATGACATTCAACATGTATACACAGAAAGCATTAGAACACCATAAGTCTAAATCAAAGCTTCATATATTAATCTTAGAACTTTTGTACATGGGCTCTTCTACACAGATCTCTACTTCTTCTCTTCTCTATGCCCTCTTCTCAATTGATAATGTTAATGTTTTAATGATACAAGATGAGGGTGTCTATATTTGGTTTTCCCTCCTACGCTCCAAATTGTCAAATCTACATTTAAATCTACCTACTCACATTAATTATGTAGAAATGGCTTCACCTACTACAGATGAGAGCAACTGATCAAGATCTGTTTACAATCTCTAAGTGTGCTTCCTCTTAACTATTACATTAATGTTTCAAAACATTTCAAAAAAATGTGTGCGGGTGCTTTCCAGCTGTCTTCTGTCTTTGCGCTTTCTTGCTGCTTACGATGCTTATGATGCTCCTGCATCATACTCCCTCACTTGAAAAATTTCATGAATTGTTATTCATGAGCTCTTGCACTGTCTTCCCATGCTTCTGAATTTCTATTTCATTCTCCCAGCTGGCATCTTCAACTGGATGTCCCTTCCATATGACCAAGTATTCGAAATATTCTTTTCTCCTGGTCCTCTTGCTGACTCTCTTGTCAAGTATTCTCTCCATCTGTGGCTTTTGATCTATAGGCATTTGTTTATCCCACTGAACCTCTGTCTATTCACTTTCTAATCCTGCTTCTCTATCTTTGTAAGGGTACAAATCTAAGATGTTGAATATTGGTGAAATTCTGATCCCATCGGGTAATTCAATCTCATATGCATTTTCCCCAAATTTCCTTATGATCCTGCATGGTCCAATTTTCTTCATCTTCAGTTTGTTATATGTTCCCCTTGGGACCCTTTCCTTCCTCAGATGTGCAAGAATCAGATCACCAACATCAAATTGAAGTTCTCTCCTGTGTTGAACTTCTCTGCGCTTATACTCTTGGCTCAAGTTCTGCAATCGCTCCTTCACTTGGCTGTGAAGTTCTTTCATTACTTCTGCGAAATATTCTGCACTAACACTTCTAGTTCCATTATGTTCTAAATCTTTCAATTCATAAACTCCTATTAGTTGCATTCCATAAACAATCTAAAATGGACTCTGCTCTGTGCTTCTATTGATCGGATCATTATAATCAAATTCTACTTGTGGTAGAATGTGATCCCACTGACTGTGGTGTTTAGTCACTAGGCTCCTTAGTAAATCTCCCAAGATTTTGTTCACAACTTATGTTTGACCATTTGTCTGAGGATGATAAGCTAAGCTAAATGAAAAACTCATCCCCAGCTTCTTCCATAAATTCCTCCAGAAATGTTCCATGAACTTGGTGTCTCGATCTGAAACTATACTCCTTGGTAAGCCATGAAGTCTGACAACTTCTTTGAAAAATAGGTTCGCAATGTGAGTTACGTCACTGGTTTTCTGACATGGTATAAAGTGTTCCATTTTCAAAAATCTGTCCACTACCACAAAGATTGAATCAAACCCTCTTTGTGTTCTTGGCAATCCCAACACAAAATCCATGCTTACTGCATACCACGGCCTCTTTGGTATGGGTAACAACTGATATAATCTTGTGTTCTATTTCCTTCCCTTTGTGTGCTGACAAATTCTACATCTCTCCACAAACCTTTTGACATCTTCTCTCATCCCTGGCCAAAAATATGAGCCATTCAACTTTGAGAACGTCTTATCATGACCGAAATGTCTAGTCAATCCTCCACTGTGTTTCTCTTTCAGTAGATTCTCCCTCATGGAGCATTTTGGAACACATAATTGGTTACCTATGAATAATAATCCATCCTGGATCATATATTCATCCCATTAACTTCTATCCCTGAGAACTGTATTCTCAGATGCCTCATACGCCTCTTTGAAATCTGGGTCATCCTTGTACATATCCTTGAGGTTATCAAAACCCAAAGTTCTGACTCTGAACTCCTGCACCAGTAAACATTTCCGGCTCAAAGCATCAACAACTTTCTTAGCAGTTCCTGAAATATGTTTAATTACAAAAGTAAAATTCTGCATGTATTCAACCCATTTTGCATGCTTCTGGTTCAATTTATCCTGCTAAGTTACAAATTGTAAGGCATGATTATCACTATACAAAATGAACTCTTTAGGGATCAAGTAGTGCCTCCACTTTTTCAGTGCCTGTATGACTGCATAAAATTCTTTGTCATACGTGGAGTACTTAACCTTCACCTTATTCAGTTTCTCACTAAAGTATGTGACTGGCCTGTCATCTTGACTCAAAACCGCTCCAATTGCAAAACCACTAGCGTCAAACCTGACCTGAAACGTCTTACTGAAATCTGGCAACACCAGAATTGGTTGTTCAGTAATCTTCCTCTTTAACAAATTGAATTTTTTCTCTGCTTCTTCTGTCCAGTGAAAAGATTTATGTCTTTTCTTCACTGTGTCCATCATTGGTGCGCTAATTCCACTAAAATTCCTGATGAATTTCTGATAGAAACTAGCCAATCCATGAAAACTTCAAACTTCAAAGATACTCTTTGGTGATGGCCAATTCTTAATCACCTCCACTTTATCTGGATCCATCTTCAACTTATCTGCAAAAATAACAAAACCCAAATAAATGAGCTTTGTCTTCATGAATGAGGATTTCTTCATATTTATCAGCAGCTTCTCTTGCTGTAGCCTCTTCATCACTGTAGCCAAATGTTTCAGATGCTCTACCTCTATTTTACTAAAACTCAGTATGTCATCAAGATACACAATGACAAATTTATGAATGAAATCCTTCAGGACTTCATTCATCAATCTCATGAAGGTACTTGGCATGTTTGTTAAGCCAAACAACATAACAAGTCATTCATACAACCCTTCATTAGTCTTGAAGGTTGTCTTCCATTCATCACCTTCTCTCATACGAATTTGATGATGACCACTTTTCAAATCAATCTTCGAAAAAAAATTTGCCCCACTCAAACAATCCATCAAATCATCCATCCTTGGCAATGGAAATCTATACCTGATGGTAATATTGTTAATTTCTCTTGAGTCTGTACACATCCTCCAGCCTCCATCTTTCTTTGGACTGAGCACTGTCGGAACAACACATGGACTCAAGATTTCTCTAACCAACCCTTTGTCCATTAAATCTTGGACATGTCTTTTGACCTCTTCATTCTCCTACAGCGTCAATCTGTACGTTGCTTTGTTTGGTAAACTGGCTCCAGGTATAAGATCAATGTGATGACTTATATTTCTAATCGGTGGCAATGAACGAGGTAGTTCGTCCACTACTATATTAGCAAATTCCTCCAGTAACTTTTGGATTTCCTATGGTAAATCATCCACCCTCGTATTGGTTAAAACAATTCTAGGCTTTCTAACCATGATGAATTGTGGATCTTTCTTCTTCTTAACCTCCTTAAGAAGTTCCTTCCCACTCATGAGAAGTACAGTGTTTCTTACTTCAGGTTTCACCTCTTTGTCCTTAATCGGCAACAACATGTCAGTTCTCCCATTCTTCTCTAGGGTGTATGTGTTCTTTCTCCCATCATGAACCACATTCCTGTCATATTGCCACAGTCTACCCAGCAATAGATGACAAAGATCCATAGGAATGACATCACACAATATCTTATCATTATATCCTCCTATTTTAAATTCAACTAAACATTGTTTAGTGACATTTATCTGATGTCCTTTTTGTAGCCATGAAACTCTATATGGACTTGGATGTTCAATAGTCTCCAGCTCTATCTTTTCTACCATCTCCATAGAAATGAGATTTTCCATGCTACCATTGTCCACGATGACCTTGCATACCCTGTCTTTGGTCTTGCAAGCAGTCCGAAAAAGGCTGTTTCTTTGCACTAGATTCTCCACCTCCTTTTCTGGCATTAAGAGAACCTTCCTCATCACCAGTGATCTTCCACCTTCAACATCCTCTACTTCAACATTCCTCCTTTGTGCTTCGACAATGTAAGTCTCACCACCTTCTTTCTTCTTATCTGGAAATTCATAAGATTTGTGTCCATTCTTTCCACATATGAAGCATTTTATTACTCCACCTCTTCCTCTTCCTCTTCCTCTAGCATGAGGAAAAGTGTTATTATCAGCATACTGTCCTCTCTGTTCAGCATACTTCCCTCTCTGTGAGCTTCCACCTCTCTCATTTTGAGGTTGAGGTTTCTTCCACTCTTCCTTAGGCTTATGATTCCTATCTTGGACAACTGTTTTGCCTCTGGGCTGACTTCTGCCTCGTCCTCTTTGACCCTACTTTCGGCTCAGCTTCTCTTCAGCCTTTAGAGCCATCTGATAAGCATCTTCCACCATTCAGATGGTCATCATGCTCATCTCATCCTGAATGTTGTATCTCAGACCATTCATATACTTGAAAACCTTTTCATCATCACTTTTGCGATGACATGCTCTAATGTTCAGTCTATAGAACTCTTCAGTATACTCTTTTACTGACATCATCTTCTATCTCAAATTCTGCATTCTTCGAAACAGAGTAATTTGGTAATCCCTGGGAATGAATTTTGCCTTCATCTTTGCGACCATTTTATTCCAACTCTTGATTTTATGCTTACCTTTGTAGCATCTATCATCTTGTAGTTCATCCCACCACAATGCTGCATTTCCTTTAAGTCTTGTCACAACATGTTTGACCTTTTTGTCTTCTTCGACATCTTCATAGTCAAAATATGTATCCAGAGCTCTAATCCAGTCTATAAGCTCTTCAACATCCAGGTTTCCCTCATATACTGGAATGTCCATTTTTTCCCTGGAACCCTTCCTTGCAACAACCCTAAGTAGGTGTTCATTTGTTGCATCCTCTGCTGCAACTTCTTCTCCTTCATGTTCGGCTTCATTTTCACTTTCAGAATCACCAAGATCCCCATCACTGACTGCGCACCTCTGTGCTATTTCCATAGCATCCATCCTAGCATGTAATTCACGCACATCTCTTGCCTCTAGTGGATCAGGTAATTGCTTGCCCCTTCTTCTTGGCATTTCCCTTTCCTCTGGTGGATCGGGTTTTTGTTTGTTTCTTCTTCTCAACGGAACGGTTGTAAATCTTTCTTGCTCCCTTTGTCTGAAATATACAAACAGAGAAGGGATCTGATACCATATGGTGTAGACCCCTTCCTAGACCCACAGGTCAGGATCCACACAGGATTTTTTCCTTTTGGCCCGAGAGCTCAACTGGCTCCTCTATTTCCATTTCAGGAAATCTACCCACAACAACACCTTGAGAAAATTTCTCTCTTATTTCAGGATATCAGACTTCACGAATTCATGAATCCTGTGGTCAAGAAACTTACCTCTCCGACCTCCGAAACCTGAAATATTCAGTCACTTGGTTTTCCTGATGTCAATTTCAGCTTTTTGGATTTCGTGAATTCAGGGGTTGCGATGTCATGCAACTCTTCCCCTCGACTCCTGAAATTTTGATTCCTGATCTGCCGAAATACAGAGGTCCCATTATCCCTTTTCTTTTCACAATTTTGTGGTTTCAACCACCGAAATGCACTTTTACTATACCCTCTGGATTCCCGAACCTCTGAATCCTGAAATTATGAAACTCTAAGGTTCTGCTTCCAAGGAGATCAATGGCTGTGAAATCTCCCTTGATCCAACAATCAACGCAATTTTGTGTATCAGGAATTCAATATGCTAACACTTGACTTCTTTGTCCTCTCCACCTTCCGATCCTCGAAGTTCCAAAATACCGAAATAGTACGTCACCTCGTTGTTTCACAAACTCGACGGGAAGTCTCCTTTCCTTCCACATGTCGCCTCTTCTTCATTTTGGGTTTTCTCCCCTGCTGTGTCCCAATCTCTCTCCCTTGAGACTTCCGAAACCCTAAATTTTAAAGTTCCAAAAACTTAACCTTGTTTCTCCTTGTTGTTTTCCACAAATCTCGACAAGAAGCCTCTGGTCCTTCCACATGTCGCCTCCCCTTCGTTTTGGGTTTTCTCCTCTGCTACATCCTGATCTCTCTCCCTCAAGACTTCCAAAATCCTGAACTCTGAAGTTCCAAAAACTTGAACTTACCGACTTTTCCACTCTACCTTGATGAGAATCCTTTTGGACTTTGGGTACTTGATGTGTTAAGACCCAAACTTGCAACTCGGACTCCCGAAGTCCGAAATTCTGAAATGATCTGACGGCCCTAGAAATCTTGATCAATGTTTGATGTTATCTAGGCTATCCAAAGGATGGCTCTATCCTAACTGTTATCCCTCTTGCAGCTTCCGTAGATCCAACGATCCCCGCTATTTCAGAATTATCCTCAAAGAATTTTGCCCGTCCAAGATCTTCCTCAAAGAAATTCTACTCTGAGTCACCTTAGTAATCCTCCTCACTATGACTTGGCCTCTGCATGATGACCAAAACCCCTCTTCTGCTCTTCACACCTTGAAGACACTAATTATCCTGAGCTTCATTTCACTAACTCAAAACTCCTATGAGATTTCTGCATGCACTCCTTGCAGCACTCTTCAAATACATCTAAGTATTTGAGTTCTTTTGACTATGTGAAACTCCCTATGACAGTAGTCTTCAACTCTCTCTTTGGTTGATAAGTTCTGAACTTCCAACCAGCCTACGCACACCTTGCACAGCTTCTGTGCCTGACTTGCACTTATGCAGGAAATGAGAACAACGACATCCCTCTTGAGCTTTCAGAGATGAACTCTGAACTCGTCAACACACTCCTTGCGGATGCTCCACTGCACTCCTTATAGGAACTTTGACTCAAGAAGAGAAACAATTGAAACTCATTTCCTTACTCTCTCAGACTTCAAATACCCAACATGAAATCATACATACATAGCATAAAAACAAATGTACAACAGAAAGAGTAAAACAACCATGAGCATAACATTCAGCATGTATACACAGAAAGAATTAGAACACCATGAGTCTGAATCAAAGCTTCATATATTAATCTCATAACTTCTTTACATGGGCTCTTCTACACAGCTCTCTGCTTCTTCTCTTCTCTATTCCCTCTTCTCAATTGATAATGTTAATGTTTTAATGATACAAGATGAGGGTGTCTATATTTTGTTTTCCCTCCTACGCTCTAAACTGTCTAATCTGCATTTAAATCTACCTACTCACATTAATTATGTATAAATGCCTTAACCTACTACAAATGAGAGAAACTGCTCAAGATCTGTTTACAATCTCTAAGCATGCTTCCTCTTAACTATTACATTAATGTTTCAAAACATTTCAAAAAAATGTGCGTTGGTGCTTTCTAGCTGTCTTCCATCTTCACGCTTGCTTGCTTCTTACGATGCTTGCGATGCTCCTACATCACTGAGCATACTGTAATTTTCCCTTTCTTATAGTTCAACTCAATTTTCATTCAGAACAACCATATATGCACAACCACTGCGTCTTTCTTTTATGCACACACACCTTCAGTTCCACCCCCAATTCCTATAACAAAAATCCTTCAGCCACTGAATCGCCAAAAATTGTTATAACCCTAAATTGCACCACACATGCTTACCTAGCATCAGGCCAACTCATATCCCTTCATCGCCAAAACATCTGCTGAACAACTCTTTGGAAATCCTCTTAGGTCAAGGCCCACAGGCCTTAACCCATTACTGCATGTGTGTGCCTAACAAAGCACGAAAAAAGGAAAGTTGTCGATGGAACAAAAAGATATGGATCAGTTAACTGAAACTCCTGGCCATGCATGGCCGAGGGTTCATCCAAAACCCTAGCTCCTTCTAGCCTATAAAAGAAGGGGTAGGGGTACCATTTGAGGAAGGAAAAATTATAGCAAAGAAACTCTACCCATTTATGTAATCCATTGTACCAACCCTTTAGCCTTTCCTCATGCCAAAGGAGATTTAACGCAAAGTAGTTGGAGGACAGAAGAAGAGGATCCCAGGATCAGGTTCAAGGAGCGGTGGTCAGTCTCATCTTTGATTGTAAGTTGATTCTTTTTCAGTACTAAAAAGAATACTTTTCCTGTCCCAATGTATGAATCGTCTATGATTTGATGAATTTATGCTTGATTTCTAACCCTTGAGTAGAGAAGTAGCATGCATGCATAGTTGGTATTTGTCTTGATTGCAGGTTATCTGTGGAAGGAGCAGCGCAAGCAAGTGGTCAAAGCGCAATGGAGGATCTACATCGAACGCCGGTAAAAAGGTTAGTGGTTCTCCTCATGCATTTACTGTGAAAGAGAGGGTTTAATCTTGGGTTGTAGGTTAAAAAGTAATTTATTTTCGGTCAAAATCTGCATGCAAGTCTGACCCTAGTTTTCTAGTCCATAGGGTATTTTTCCCAACAATAGAATTGGTGACCATACTGGGGAAGATACGCTTTAGGGTTTCCAGATTTATTTGAGTTTTTGGGTAGATTAAGAATTAGGTTTTCTGTATTCTTTTTCTGTTTTTTTTGTAAGGTCTGAGCTAGCAGGGAGCCTGGTTCTTCATACCAGTTTTCCCTGACTGTTGCTTGACGGTAGTTGTCAGGACACACAGAGGTACACGCGGCCTGCAGGAGGCCTGCACGCGTGTTCCCGTGCCCTATCCTCTTACAGCTCGCGTGTGAACGCTAGCTGTAGAGATAGTAGTAGTGTGTAGGAGTTCAAAGAAATTTAGAGGCAGTCCTCCTCTTCCCTATCAGAATTATAGATTCTCAGGGGGTTTTCTGGAATCCTGTCTGAGTCTTGCTAGTTCACAGTCCTGTTTTAGATTGCTTTTTTTTTCGCTCGCTTTATTATTCCTTGCATTATTTTTCTTTTCTGTTAGAAAAAGCATCCAAGCCTTCAAGGGACCCTGGTTGTCAATACCAGAGGCCTCTTCCTAGTATGGACTGCCTATTTTTATTTTTGTCTTAGAATTTATACATACACGTGTCCTGTACAAGGTCAGCCCGTGTGTACATGGTTCCTGTTTCAGCTCAGCACGCGTTTGCACGTGTGCTGTTTTAGTGATAGTAGCGTGTTTGACAGGCTACTTTTTGTTCAGGGTGGGGAAGTCATCCCCTCCTTTGATGAGAAGTATTCCTCTTAGGTGTTTGATTCTAGGGTTGAACAGTCAGTAGGTTAGATCATCTTACCCTCAGCCTACTTTTTCTCAGTTGATAGTTGACAGAAAATATATAAAAAAAAAAAATTATGGTTTTTAGACAAGCATAAGAGTCTTTGTTTTCTTTATTGCCATTGTGTGTCTTTACTCTGATTCTTTGCACTCTGCGCTTTAAGACAGAATTTGTCTTTCTTGGTTTTGTGCTTCTCAGTATTTTCCCTTTGTTGCTTTATTAGCACTTAAATAAATAAATAAAAATCTCTTTTCATTTTCTTCTTTGTTTGAAGAGTGTGTTTCTGCATCATTAGCTAGGGAGAAGTCTTTCATTTTGTAAGTTTTTGCAGTGCATTTAGAGCATAATTAGCTCATAGTTGAGCGAAATTCCTTTAAGTTTGTTGTATAAAATCTTAGAAAAATTGAAAAGAAAAAGAAATCTTTCTTTGTGAAAAGTTGCTGAAAATTTTGCATTTAGTAAAAGTCTTTTGTTTCCAGTTTCTTTTTTCATTAATTTTTGCTTTCGTCTTTACACACCATCAGTTTCACCTCCATACCCCTTGACGTAAGAAAAATCCTTAAAAGAAACGATAACTTAAAATATTTTAGACTTTTTGTTTGTAGGGTTCACAAACTAGTTCAGGACTAGGGCCTTGGATTAGGTTGGAGAGGAAACTCTCCAAGGCCATTCAAAACCAAACATTAGAGTCTGTGATAGGGAGTGTAGAAGTCTAGTTTTGTGGAATCTATCTGGTACCCCCCTCTAACATAGGGGATAAACATGAGGTCGCGTGCGGAAAGGTAGCGGAGATAACCCCTCCAAAGCCGGACCAATCGTAGTGGAGAACACATATCGAGGGCTTGTTTTGGGATTCCGTCGTTTGCATTTTCCATGGGGCTTCGTGGGTCTCGAATATGTTCGAGGTACTCAGTTGTCTTCTGGACCATTTTCTCTCAATACCCTTGAAAATTTTCGGGCTTGATACCCTGCTCATTGTGGTCTACTCAACTTTCGACTGTACCCGCATGGTGACTGGTCGCGTTCCGACAACCTAGTTGCCAATCTTTTTTAGGGACATACACGGGTGACTGTGGGGGTATACCGTGGTACCTAGGACACACATCAGGCCATACTTTGAAAATTATACCCGGAGGGTGCTTCCGTGTTCGAGTTTCACTTGCACTAGTAAGTTTCTCTAGTGTTAGTTGTTGTAACTATTCTTCCAACTAGTTTAGTGATTGCTTGTCTTATCTCTTAGGGGCTTAATTTTAGTGTGTGTTTATTTTGAACATGTAGAATGCCTTAGCATGTCTTGGATCTTCTCACACAGTGGAGGATCCCAAGCTCCGCTGGTCACGAAGGCTTTTGGGCCTGCTACCGGTTACACTGGAGCCAACCTCGCCATCATTAAGGTGGAAGCTAGACCAACAAGGGTCTTTAGAAGTGATCGGGTTACAAACCTTTGTGCCCGAACAACTCCTGGAGGAATAAACCACCAATATTGGCTCTGTTAAAACCCCAACCACTGATACCTGGCCACCGATTATTGTACTAATCCAATTTTATGAAAGCCTATTAGTTCCTCACACAGCTATGGAAACAGATGTTGTTACTTCTTCTGGGACTTCTTCCATTCCCACCAAAGTTGCTACCACAGGAGAATCATCTCCTAACTTGCCATCATTGGTCCGAGCCACCATGGTCTCAGTCGTAACTACGTTGCATAGTGGACCGAACCCATCTATGGTGGCAGCCACAACCCCCTTAACACCTAGTGCGACAGGCCCTCCGTTCTCATACAGTATGTCTAGCTTGGGTACAAGTCCTGCACTCACTTAATCCACTTTATAGACTTTGGGTCTGGGGGCAGGGAGCTCTAACGCTCCTCTACAAGGTGAACTTGGGGGAACTCCTATCCCTTTTAACGCTTTTCCTTACGCTGGAGGTCATATCCCTCCTTTGTCCCCTTCGCTCAGTGGACCGCATCAGCAGTCTACTGGGCAACCTATACACACTAGTTTATTTGGAGCAGGGAGTCAAGGAACACCTGCGCACAGTATGCCGGTAGATTCATCACCGTTCGTTTGGAGCGGGACGTTTGGTAACAACACTTTCGCATCCACCGCTTTCCCATCTGGGGGCAATCCCATTTTTGGACAGTATACTCCTGCGCAGGGTACTATTCCTGCACCGGGGGCACATATAGCAGGACCTTGGAACTCAGGACAAGGATCCGTTCCCTCCTCTGGAATGTCGTTCTGGGGTAATTCTTTTCACAGTCAATGGAACCCTGAACAGACCACTATGCCTCTCCCGTCAGGACCGACATGGGGTAATCCTTCCCAAAGTCCTTCGAACATGATGAATACCCAACACCCTACGTCCTTTATGGGAAATCAGCCAATGATGTCTCCACAGATGCAAAATCCTTACACTGGTCAGGGCCCTGGTTTCTACCAGAATCTGGGCCAGCAGCCAAACTTTTTTTGGCAACCTGGTGCCAGTCAAACTCCAGGACCATTTTTCCCAGGTTATCAATAGCAACCCAAACTACCATTCCTGGCAACTTTACACTTGCCAGATTTGACAATGTTGTTAAATGATCCTATTTGTCACGATCCACGTTGGCCTCCTATGCCAACGAAGTTTCCTTTGGACATTCTAAAGTTCGAGGCCAAGCCTAATGAAGATCCAGGTGATCATGTGACTACCTTCCATCTTTGGTGTTCATCTAAATCATTGAAAGGTGACTCCATAAAGTTGCGATTGTTTCAACGCACTCTTATCGAGAGTGCTGCGAAATGGTACATCGATCTTGATAGCTCAAGATACTCCTCTTTTGGTGAACTGGAGATGGCCTTCCTTAACCATTTCTAGTTACCTGTGAGATACGACGCTAGCATAGAACTGCTTGCTAATTTCGAACAGACAACAATGGACCATATCTTTGATCATATACAAGAGTGGAGACGCCAGAAGAGTCTAATCAAAGTACCAGTCCCACCAACATTCCTACTTGAGTGGTTCCTTAAGTATTTGTTCCCACAATTATCCAAAGACGTCGCGACTTCATGATTTTTCTTTGAAGAAGATGCCATCATGAGGGCTCAACAATTTGAGCTCATCTATTCTCAGTCTGGTTTATTATACAACATCTTGTCGGATGCACCACGATCAATACTAGACAAAACTAGATAGAGAGCGGGACCACATGTTGATGGTATTGTTGGTTCAGCACAAACCAAGCCCGTTGAGAAATTGACAAAAAAGTTGAAACAATTATCTATACAACACACAGTGGCCAGCCAGACTACTGCTTTGGTTGCTCCTCCTACCCAAATGTCGGAAATACACTCTGTGCAGTCGACTAACCCAAAGGCCACCCAGCAGCCTGAAGGAAAGAAAAAACAATGAAAGAAGGGTAAGGGGGATAAAAAACCCACTGATAATGCTGGCGGGGACACTACAGAAAAATGGAAGGCGAGGTATCCGTGCAACTTGTGCGCGGAAGACCACCCAACTCATCTTTGTCCTCGACTTGCAGAGGCCCAAAAGTTTGTCACACGGCAACAACAGGCAGTGTTGACTAATCCTTTTCAACATGGGAAAAATTTAACTCAAGCCTCTACAAGTACAGAAGGGGGCAACCAAGAAACCTGCCCTCCTTCAAAAAATCCCTCATCCGCGAACGTATATATGGTTAGGGGTGATGCTTTCATAACGACTAGAGTGCACGACTATAGTAAACCAAGCGCTTCTGAGAAGGGTAAAGAAGCTGAGCTCCCATCTCTTCCTCTACAGATCGATAAGACATTGGGAGAAACAATGACATGCATTCCAAAGGGTGCATTTAAAAAGCTTCTCACAATGCAAATGCAAGGGCTGCCCATAATTACTCTGTGGTGGAGGATTTATCGCAAACCCCTTGTGCGATGTCTGCTTTGGAGGTCCTCCAAAGCTGCCCTGCTTAGAGGAAAGCCTTGTTAACTGCTTTAGGCTCTACTGAGACTTGTAACTCGGGTACCATCATGTTAGATACAACTGAATTAAAACCTCGTCTACCTTACCACGTAGAATTTCAGATAGTAGTGGCTCATCCCACGAAAACATTTACATGAAATATCTTCTGCACGGTGGTCGACGAGAGCACCTTGACATGCGTTATGTCATTAGCATGTTGGAAGGCCATTGGCCAGCCCGCTTTGTCTCCATCACCTACTCTCCTCACTTCTTTCGACGGTCGTTCTTTCCGCCCACATGGCATTCTTCCTTCTTTCCCTGTGCAGTTAGGAGGGAAGACTGTGTGTGTTGAAGTAGAGGTAGTTGATGCTCCCCTCGACTATAATCTCTTGTTAGGATGGAGTTGGACTTATGCTCTGCAAGCTGTGGTTGCTACAGTTTTTCGAGTCTTATTGTTTCCACATGAAGGCCGGATAGTGACCATTGATCAAATGTCTTTCTCCAGACTTGACCCAACTTTGGGGGCATCCACGGTTCCCATGATTGACAATCCTCAACCAGGTGTCATTAACGTAGGAGTTGGTTTATGCCCATCCTTGATGGGTACCTTCGATTACCCAACTCCTCATGACAATGTCAAGTTTATATATAATCACCATAAGGTTGAGATTTTTCAAGTTTCGTCGTTCCGCATGACTTACTTTGAGGATCCTTGGATTCTTCCTTCCCCATCAGCCACGATGGATGAGACAAGGTACCCCGGCATGTCCATGCCCTTGTCGGCCACTGAGGTATCATACTCTTTATTCTAGCAAACCTCAGCTAACCCTGATCCGACTCCGATACAAGAGTTGGATCCACTTCTAGAGCCTATTTAGGCTCATGGTTCTCTTGCTAACGTCGATTCGTTAGACTTAGTCTTGCCTTCAGACGAAGTAGTAATCGAAGCAATGACTAGTCCAGACAAACCTTGGGAAGATCTTCATCACAGATCATATTTCCTCCCAGAGTTAAGCCGAATCGAAGCAGGAGAATTCACCGTTACCATGACGGGAGATCAGCCATGTCCCATTAATATCTTAGCTACACAGGAAATCTATGCTGAGGGTAATATGGAGACTATCGCTTAAATGATACCTATCAACATCTCCCGAAACCCTGGCATCGTGGAGAATGTATTCGTCGGAGTGGATTGCTCCCCCAAAGAGATTGAAATTTACATGGATCTTTTCAAAGAATTCCGCGATGTTTTTTCCTGGTCTTATGAGGAAATGCCAGGTATTGATCCAAAAATAGTTGAACATGAAACCACAACGTATCCTGGCGCCAAGCCTGTTTGACAAAAACTTCGTCCAGTCAATCCTAAGAAAGTAGCAGCCATCAAGATTGAGGTTGAGAAATTGCTAAAGGCAGTTTTCATTTATCCTATTCATTTGACTCAATGGGTGTCAAACCCCGTGCCGGTCAATAAAAAACAAGGCACGATTCGTGTATGTACCGATTTCCATGATTTGAACAAGGCATGTCCCAAAGATAATTTTCCAACACCATTCATTGACTAGATCATTGATGAATGTGTCAGTTGTGAAGCCTTTTCGTTCATGGATTGTTTCTAAGGATATAATCAAATCCAAATCAAACCTGAAGACCAACACAAAACGACATTTATCTATCCGTGGGGTACATTCGCCTATCGTAAGATGCCTTTTGGCCTTAAAAATATTGGAGCCACTTTCCAGAAGGCCATGTATTTTGCGTTTCATGACCTCAAACATATAGTCGAGGCCTATCTAGATGATTTAGCATCGTGCTCTCACAAGCACATGGATCATCCCATGCACCTTAGACTAATATTCGAACATTGTCGCTACTTCAGGATTCGCTTGAATCCAAACAAGTGCAGCTTCTGCGTAACGTCAGGACGGTTGTTAGGTTTCATCGTATCAACAACAGGGATCATGGTCGATCCTCTTAAGGTGGAGGCAATAATCCAGTTTCCCCCCCCATGCACAATCTTACAACTTCAAAGTCTACAAGGCAAGGCGAACTTCTTACGACGCTTCATCGCCAACTATGCCGAAATCACCAAGGGATTTATGCGTTTACTAAAGAAAGACATTCCTTTTTTCTGGGATGAAGCTGCTCAATTCTATTTCGACGCATTAAAACATGCCCTCACAATCGCACCTCTGCTACGACCACCTAATTATAACAAAGATTTCTTATTATATCTGACTGCCGCAGAGTCAACTATAGGCATGGTTTTAGTCCAGGAAGATGATTCATTTTCATAATATGTGATCTATTACCTGAGTCGAGGCCTCGTAGGACCGGAACTCAATTATTCTCATATTGAAAAACTTGTGTTGGCAGCGGTTCATGTTGTTCAACGGTTCCGTCACTATGTTCTGTTTCACAAGACCACCTTCATTGTTGTCGTGAATCCATTCCTATACATGTTGACACGATGAGTTATAGGTGGAAAAATCGGTCGATGGATGGTCATCCTCCAAGAATTTGACTTAGACTTCATTTCAGCAAAGTTCAAGAAGTCATTGGTCTTTGCAGAACTTATTTCGGAACTTCCGGTTGAGTCAGGGGACGTTGTGCCTGAGGACTCGCCTATCCAGGGGGATATGTTTTTGATTGAATCTTCAGACCCCTGGTACGGAGATATACTTATCTATCTCTAGACTTTGAAGTGTCCTACCTCTGCTTCTCATGACGAGCATCGGCGGATACACCATCAGGCTAAGAATTATCTCATACGCAATGATACATTGTATCAGAGATGTGTAGACTGCATCTTGCGTCGATGTCTCACTCATGAGGAGGCCATCATAGTTCTCAACGATTGTCATACTGGAGCTTGTGGCAGTCATTTATCTGGGTTGGCAACAACCCAAAAGATTCTATGAGCTGGTTACTTTTGGCCGACATTTATCAAAGATTGTATCGAATCGGTCAAGAAGTGCCATCTATGCCAAGTCTTCTCTCGGAGGATGAGGGCACATCCCGCTCCTATGTTTTTTGTCATCACAGTTGGTCACTTCACTAAGTGGGGGATTTATTACACTACATGCAACCCCCCGTCAGCAAGGGGGCACCGCTATATCATCGTAGCTATCGACTACTTTACTAAGTGGGTCAAGGCTATGCCAACGTTTAAAGATGATGGAGAGACTGCAACTCTCTTCTTATTCAACCGGATCATAGCAAGGTTCGGCATCCCAAGAGAGATTGTCACTGACCATGGCAGTCACTTTCAAAACCAAATGATGACCGATTTAACATCAATGCTTGGGTTATGGCAGGAACATTCATCACCTTACTACCCCCAAGCCAATGGGCAGGTGGAAGCTGTAAACAAAACTCTTAAGACTATTCTACAGTGAACTATCAACTCAGCCAAGTCAATTTGGCATTTGATGTTATACTCGACATTATGGGCTTACCAAACATCTGTTAAGACTGCAACCAGTTTCTCACCTTTCCAACTCATTTACGGGCTGGAGGCAGTCTTTCCCATCGAATGTCAAATCCCGTCTCTGAAATTGGCAGTACAGTTATTGCTAGACACTTCTCCACTTGAAGAACGGTTAGTACACCTTGAGCAGCTTGATGAGCAGTGTCGCGATGCATCCCTAGCCAACGAGGCTCATAAACATAAGGTCAAGTGTCAATATGATAGGTCCATTCATCCTCGGATTTTTTCTGAAGGCGACCTTGTCCTGGTCTATGACCAAGACAAGGACCCCCTGGGGGCAAGAAAGTTTAAACCCATGTGATTCAGACCCTTCATTATAAAAGAGGTTTTAAGAAAGGGCGCTTATCGTTTGGTTGATTTTGAAGGGAATGCTTTGGCGGAGCCTAGAAATGGGCTCTACCTCAAGAAGTATTACTCATAGACTGGTCACTGTGGGTAACATTTTGTAACATATGTATAGTCTTTGTACCATTACTTTTTTACGTTTCTTTTAAAAGTGTTATGGACGTGTCATTAATGTTATCTTTCGTCAATATGGTAGATGTCAAGTGAGTCTGAGGTGTTCATTGGGTATGAGGATGGTGCTAGTCGACACATGTGGAGGCTTGCCTCCGTAGCTTGGGTAATATTTACACCACAGGGTCAGTTGTTATCTTCCGAAGGTATATGCTTAGGTGACACCACAAATAATGTCACCGAGTATAGTGCAGTTATTGAGTTGCTTCGTGACGCCTTATCATTGGGTATCTCTCATCTCCGGGTCTATCCCGACGCTTAACTAGTTGTGTCGCAGCTAAACAGAGTATACCGGGTTCATGATCCAACTTTACACCGACGATTCCTTAGGGTACGTCTCTTAGAACGCAACTTTGATTATATTACATATTTTCATGTTCCTAGGAGATTAAACCAAATTACAGATACTCTAGCTAATCAAATTTTAGATTTGCATCTTGCCCACATATAAAAGAACATGGATATAAACATGTAAATATGTTTTTGAACACAGAATCCATAAGACACAAAAAATATAAAAACCATATATAAACATCATAAAATACTCAGAGTACATAGATGGACGCAAGTGCCTCCAAAATGGGAACAATAATGAGTCACTGAGCTTATGCCCTCAAAAAATATATACAAGTAGGTGCTCGTGGCACATAAAGAGTCTAAATCTGTTCAGGGCCTATGGGCCCTGTTATAATCATCTACAACACGGGCTAAACGCATAAACAATCAAACCCATGTCTGAGGTGCCCCCATAACATGAGGCTGCATGGATGGCGGAAGATCCTCTATTTCTGCCATCGGGACTGTGCGAGTAAGCACAGTGAAGTTCTGCTCAATACGTCTAAGGAACCTCTCGGCCTCTCCAGCTGGGAGGTTCCCTGCTACTATTGCTCCCCCAGTGGTGGTAGCTGCGGCTTCTGGCTGTGGACGACGCCTGTTCCATGCATAGTCAGCAGGTCGCATGGGTCCCACATATGCATACAACAAATGTTTAACTGTCAAATACTCTGGCATACAAAAAAATGATATATATAACAAAAAGACATAAAAATTACATATGTAAACAAAAAAAATACAAAGGTGGAGACTTACCCATCTCCCCTCGCTCCTCACCAGGAGGCACGAGTATCTCTGGATCTCTAGAGAAGTCTATCCCCGCATATGGGTAGTCCTCGATAGCAGGTATATGCCATGAAAGCCAAGCAAATAAGTCATCATCGAAGGCCTCAACGGTCCTTCCACCACCCTATCGTGGAAGTAACACTGCCCATCTACATACTGTAGGGAAAGAGGCTAGATGTCCTTGTACTACAACCCGAGGACTGAAACACAAAACTCTCTCAAAAAAGAACGAACACAAGATAGTCCCGAACCCGAAGTTCCTTTGTGTCTATTGTCGGCAATCTGTCAATTGCCTCTTCATACACTCCAGCGGTGTGGTACTCCAATCAAAAATTTGTGCATTCATGCACTAGATAGCACAGTTCACCTGTGCGTCCGAAGCCTGATGCACGACGACTCAGCCGGTAATCCACCCAATAAGTAACAAGATAGTCTGTAGTCCTAAGTTGGTAATCTTTCTAATGGGTACCTGGGAACCTGTACGATCGGTCCCAGCCTCACAGTACTCCACTATCAACTCTGAGATCTTGCTTGGCCCCACAGGAAAAGTCTGGAAGTTGATTGGTTCCCCTCTCCTTGAGAGGCCAGTCAGAAAGTAAATGTCCTCGGTGGTGGGCACCAATGATTTCCCCTCTAGCATAAATGTCTTTGCATCAAGATGCCAGTAATTTTTTTGACGGTCCATAATTTTTTTTTATTTTTTTTTTCTCAAAATCAACTTGAGCATATAGGGTAGGATATCACCCCAACTTTTGCATCTCGTTGCCTTTTTCTTATGCTATAGGATCGATCCCATCAGGTTGTGCCACGGAACTGTCATATCTTCTCTAGAAGTGTCGCAACTTGGTGGTAGAGCTTACCAGAACATGGATGCCCTAGGTAGGTCCTGGTTGTATTATGGTGTCCATGCCGTTTCTAAAAACACTGTAGGCTCGAGAGTCCGTATAGTCTTTCCTGAATATGAGTTTTGAGCCTCATTTGCATGAGTCTTTTTGACTTTTTGTCTTACCCTCAGGACTCCCAAAAAATAACGGGTCTTCTTTTAAGCCCTTTTCAGACCCTCTAAAAATGAAAAGATTGTCGAGCGATCTTGTGATCTTTCACGCTCGTTAAACTGAAATTTGAAATAACGTCTGTCTGGCAGTAGTTTACCCCTTTTTTCGGTCCAGACAGTCAACTGTATGAACAAAGGTATACTCTATCGAATTCCCATTCTTTAGAAGAGTACTCTCAGGTATAATTTTATTCCTTTTTCGGGCCTGAGGGACTAAATTTACGAAAAAGAAACCCCCACGGAGTCCATAGTTAATCTCTTTTCAGACTCCCTAGCATTAAAAAGATCGCTAAGTGACCTTATTCTTTCACACTCGTTAAATTGGTCCAGAAGAATATTCCTAACAGAGTCCATAGTTAAGCTTTTTTCATACTCCTTAAAAGTGAAAAAGTAGTCGAGTGATCTTGCCCTTGTCACACTCGTTAAAATGGTTTTGAATTGATATCTAATCGGTGCTAGTTTATCCCTTTTTTGAACCGACTAGACTATTATCGAGAAAGGTACCCCAGCGGAGTCTCCTTTTATGTTTTTTCAGACTCTCTCAATATGAAAATCCACTGAGCTTACCTTCTCTGGGCTTGTTAAACTTACATCGAAGGACGTTACCATTGTGTGTTCTATCAACCGCATTTGCATACCTTATCCATCAGCCTTGTGACAGTTTGCTTCTGCATCTTAACACCTTTGGCCGCCGGAGGATTTTTCCTGAGTATCGTTTTACCAGAACATCAGTCTTGTCCTTGTGCCTCGAGCTTGTATGTTTGCAGTACTCGTTCCTCCATTGTAACGTAATATTCCTTTATTCTTTTTCAAAAATTATCAAAAAAGAACAAAAAAATCAAATATACCCCAAAAAGAGGATGGGAAAAGTATTTTCTTTATTGGCAACATAATGAGTCTCCCTTGGATAAAGCACATATGTCTGTTTGATCATCAGACTATGGGATGTAGTATGACCTTAGGGAGATTTTCTCGCTATATAGAGTTGTGTCCTCCACCGTTTGGTTACTCTTCCAAACATATGGAGATTTTGTGTTGCCTTCTGCTTCGTAGACTTATGATTAACATATATGCTGCCAGAGTCTTATCATTTGTCGTGCTATTGTCCAAGGGAAGTTTGTCACTAAGCCTAAGTCGACCCCTCTATAATATGTCTCTTGTCCGCATATCTGACCATCCTAAACGTCCAATCAAGTCCTTGTTCGAAATCACTAAAGCCTTCAGTCCGATCATCAAGATTATCAAGTCCATAACCGATGAGCCATTGAAGACCTCTGGGTAGTGCAGTCGTACACTCATATTACACTCCTACCCGAGTTTTAGAATATTTTGAAGTTGTTTCTCGAGCTCTGAAGTACAACCATCATGGCAAATCAGCTTCTGAAAGATGGGTACTCTATATGTATATCTTTTTGATTTCGAGATGTAGCTCCACTGTGTATTATTTGCAGCTACTCTTTATAGTTATTTGACATGGATCTACAATGTATTTGATTGGTAGCCATGGTTCTATTTTATCCCGAGCATGGGTATGCCCACCTCGGTGAGACATTTGTTATTTTGCAGACGGCACCTCCTGGTTCTTGATCCTGGGCTCACTCATTCAACACATCAGTAAAGATTGGTAAAAGATTGGTAATGTATTTTGGCCATCAGATGCTCTTCTGACCTCACACATTAGGGGGCATTTGTTATAACCCTAAATTGCACCACACATTCTTACTTGGAATCAGGCCAACTCATATCCCTTCATCACCAAAACATCTACTGAACAACTCTTTGGAAATCCTCTTAGGTCAAGGCCCATGCACCCTAACCCATTACTGCACGCGTGTGCATGTTGGCTGGCTCACTACAGCCCGCATGTACCTAACAAAGCACGAAAAAAGGAAAGTTTCCAACGGAACAAAAAGATATGGGCCAGTTAACTGAAATTCCCAGCCATGCATGGTGGAGGGTTCATCCAAAACCCTGGCTCCTTCTAGCCTATAAAAGAAGGGGTAGGGGTACCATTTGAGGAAGGAAAAATTATAGCGAAAAAGCTCTGCCCATTTACATAATCCATTGTCCCAACCCTTTAGCCTTTCCTCATGCCAAAAGAGATTTAACGCAAAGTAGTTGGAGGATAGAAGAAGAGGAGCCCAGGATCAAGTTCAAGGAGCGGTGGCCGGTCTCAGCTTTGATTGTAAGTTGATTCATTTTCAGTAATAAAAAGAATACTTTTCACATCCCAATGTATGAATCGTTTATGATTTGTTGAATTTATGCTTGATTTCTAACCCTTGAGTAGAGAAGTAGCATGCATGCATAGTTGGTATTTGTCTTGATTGCAGGTTATCTGTGGAAGGAGCAGCGCAAGCAAGTGGTCAAAGCGCAACGGAGGATCTACATCGAATGCCAGTAAAAAGGTTAGTGGTTCTCTTCATGCATTTACTGTGAAAGAGGGGGTTTAATCTTGGGTTGTAGGTTAAAAAGTAATTTATTTTCGGTCAAAATCTGCATGCAAGTCTGGCCCTAGTTTGCTAGTCCGTAGGGTATTTTTCCCAACAACAACCATCCAAGAACCATGATTTGGTTCTGCTAACTGAATCGTAACTGAATAGTTAGTCATAAAGATCAACAGTAGTCCTTCGATCATATTTCCATTTAACAAGCATCATTGGATTAAATCCGCAAGGTCTTGCATTTATCCCATATGCCCACTGGTTGTGACCATGGGCCTAATCAAAATGCGTTTTGCATTTCACATTTAGAAAATCCTTTGTCGAAGGGTCTTGACACTCCAATTTGTGATTCCTGGAATGGAGCTTAGCAATTAGATCCTTCCCTTAAGCCTTCGATGATGTGACCTTGTCTATGACCATGGGCTAGACCTTATTGCGATTTCACATATCACAAGTTGCAAGGTTAGAGCATTTCCTTCCTTTGACTTTCCAGTCAGTGAAATTTTAATCCCTCGCCACATGTCCCTCTTGGATCAACAATCAAGATCTTATCATGATTTCACAAATTCACAGGCCTTCGTCATGCCTGATAAATGGTCCACAATCTCCCTTTGATAAATGACTCAGATTAAGTCATGGTTTCACATTTCACAATTTCATAGGATAGAGCACCTCCTTTCTTTGACTTTCTAGTCAGCAAAATTCCAGTCGCTCTCCATGTGTCCTCTACATCCAACATTACACAACATACCTTGATCCAAAGGTCTAGATCAATTCTTGGGATTTCGCATATCACAAGTTCCCACACCATGTTCCGTTGACTCCTTCAATGTGTAGGTCAACAAAATTCTAGTCGCTTGCCACGTGTCCTTCTTGAAGATGAACGGTCCTCCTGCTTTCAGGATTTTGTAGGCCCACTTCATCTTGCACGTAAAGACCAGGCTCCTTCTTATGGATCCAACGATGGTCAGTCTTCGGGCTCATATATGATGCCTGAGATCTATTCTCTTCTATTGCGTGCTCCTCCTATCTGAATTCAGATATGACAGTCATCGGGAATTCTGAATGGGATCCAATAATCATTGTTGCTCTTCACTATTGATCTTGCCATTTTTATGCCATTATCACTGTGCTATTGATCATGCTAATCTTCACCATCAATGACATCGCCATCAATGAAAAACACACATACTCTGCCTCTATCTGAAAACATGCCAACAATCTCCCCCTTTGGAATTGATGGAAACCCCTTGAAAAACATGCAACTATACCACTGTAGCATCCTTGAAACATGCAACTATACCACTGTTGCATCCTTCAAATTACCACACTTTCTCCCCCTTTGACATCAATGTCAAAGAAGAAACATGCTCCCCCTGAGTTGTTGCGGTACATAGTCCCCCTGTCAACTATGAGTAGCTTAGAAAAACAATCGATATTCAATAAGTACTCCCCCTAACCAAGTCAAAATATTAGACGAAGGAAGTTATAACCCCCAACTTTTGATGAAGATATCCAAAAGGGGTCGCTACTAACGGTTTAGTAAAAATATCAACTATCTATTCTATGGAAGAAATATAATTCAACTGAACCACTCTGTTT
The DNA here is from genome assembly GCA_000966675.3 of Picea glauca. NCBI lineage: Eukaryota > Viridiplantae > Streptophyta > Pinopsida > Pinales > Pinaceae > Picea > Picea glauca. The sequence continues at coordinate 821,645 of JZKD02S0718728.1, read as the reverse complement.
GTAACTTTTTCTCTGAGAAAATGGTATTTTATTGGGATATGCTTAGTCTTGGAGTGAAGAACAAGGTTCTTGGAGACACTAATGGCACTGGTGTTATCATGGTGAATTGTAATCAGATCAGTATAGTTTACCTTCAAATCTGCAAGAGTTTGAATCATCCACAAAATCTAAGTGCAACAAGTAGCAGCAACAATGTACTCTACTTATGTAGTTGATAAGGAAATAGATCCCCGCTTCTTACTAATCCATGCTACCAATGAGTCACCCAGGAAGAAGGCACCTCCACTGGTGCTCTTTCTCTCATCCACACAATTTGCCCAATCTGCATCTGAATAAGCAGTTAACTAAAAATTCTAATTTCTAGGATACCACAGACCATAAGTCATTGTTTCCTTCAAGTATTTGAATATCCTTGTGACAGCTACCAAGTGACTTTGTTTAGGAGCAAACTGATAATGACCACCATTCCAACAGCTTGCATTATATCAGGATGAGATGCTGTGATGTACAAAAGACTTCCTATCATAGAGAGATATGTCCTTTGATCAACATCAGGTGAAATATCATATTTACTAAGCTTGCAACCAACCACCATAGGTGTACTTACAAGAGAGGAATCCTCCATCTGAAATTTCTTCAACATCTCTTTCAAATATTTTTCTTGAGAGATAAATATTCCTGCAGAACTCTGATTTACTTGTAAACCCAGAAAGTATCATAGTTCTCCTATCATGGACATCTCAAACTCTATTTGCATAGAGTTAGAAAACCACTGTATAGAGGATTCATTAGTACAACCAAAAATAATATCATCTACATAAACCAAAACAACTAGTAAATTATCACCTTCAGACTTAATGTAGAGATTATTGTCAACAATACCTTTCTTGAACCC
>JZKD02S0718728.1:803780-820118 GCA_000966675.3 Picea glauca | reverse complement strand
CTTCAGACTTAATGTAGAGATTATTGTCAACAATACCTTTCTTGAACCCTTTGTCTTGTAAAAATTTGTCCAGTCTATAATACCAAGCTCATGGTGCTTGTTTCAATCCATATAAGGCCTTCTTCAGCTTACAAACATAATCAAGATTATCTATCAATGAGAATCCTTCAGGTTGCTCCATATATACTTCTTCCTCTAGTTCTCCATTAAGGAATGCTAACTTAACATCCATCTGATACACTTTAAAGTTCTTATGGCATGAATATGCAAGGAACATTGTGATGGATTTCAATCTTTCCACTGGTGCAAAGGTTTCATCAAAATCCTGACCTTCAACTTGTGCATACCCTTTAAAGACCGATCTATCTTTATTTCTAACAACCTGTCCTTTTTCATTCATTTTATTCTTGAACACCCATTTGGAACCTATTATATTCTTATCTTCTGGTCTAGGAACAAGCTCCCAAGTATTGTTCTTCTCAATCTAATCAAGCTCTTCATTCATAGTTCTAATCCAATCATCATGCTTGCCGGCTTCATCAAAATTTTTAGGTTCAATCATAGATAGAAAAGCAACATGAGATTGTTCTAAGTCTTTAATCAATTTCCTTCTTGTCTGGACTCCTTTATTTATATCTCCAATTATCTGATTTTCAGGATGATTCTTTCTAATAGTTCTGAGAGGTGAGTTTGTTTCTTTCTGTTGATTTGTGTCAGCCTAAGTATTTGTATCTTCATTTGATTCAGATTCTTCTCTTTCTAATCCTTGGACCTGTTCATCTTCATCTTCAACTATATCTTTTGTGCTTGGTTAAGCACTGCTTACATTTTTGACCGGGATTTCTTCATCAACTTTTATGTCTATACAATCAACCAGTTTACAGAGCTTCTTATTGTAACATCTGTACCCTTTACTATTTGTAGCATAACCCAAGAAGATACCTTCATCAGCCCTATCATCCTATTTGCCAATATTTTCATCATTATTCTTTATATAACATTTACTCCCAAAGACTTTAAAATGCTTGATTGAAGCCAGTCTTCCAAACCATAATTCATAAGGAGTCTTGTCACTGTGTGGCCTGAGATGAGCTTTGCTCAGAAAATGAACAGTTGTATGTACTACTTCCAGCCAATATGTCTAAGCAATATTTTTTCCATTCATCATTGATCTTACCATTTGCTGTACTGATCTATTCTGCCTCTCAACAATTCCATTTTGTTATGGAGTCCTTGGGATTGTGTACTCTATTTTGATCCCATGTTTATCATAGAACTCTTTGAAGTTCCATGAGATAAACTCTACTCCTCTATCAGACTTTACTGCCTTCAATGATCCAGGTGGATCCAAAAACCGCTTGAAAATACTCAAATGCAGAAAAGGAGGATTTAGGAATGACCCAGAAGTCTCAGAAGGGTCCCTAGGCTCAGAAAAATGCTTAAAAATAAAAGTTCTCGGAATTGGATGAAACCAACGCCATTGTGTCTGTCTCATTCTCCCGACTCCATCCATATATTTATTTTCTCAAACAGAGGTCGTATGAAGAAGTTATGACACTCTGAAGTTTTTCGAAAACAGCGACAAAAAGTCAAAAAGTTAGCCAGCCGTACTGATGACGTCAGCAGTATGGATGCTAACATCATCTTGACATGTGGCAACCTAAGAACATGACATGTGGCAAGCCGTACAGAGGATGACGTCATTCGTATAGACGATGATGTCAGCAGGACACGAGGCAGGCCATACAGGTGACATGTGGCAAGTCGTACAGGTGATGACGTCAGCAGTATGGATGATGACATCAATAGGACATGTGGCAGGACACACAGGTGACACGTGGCAGGGTCATATAGGTGATGATGTCAGCAGTACGGATGATGACATCAACATGACAGGTGGTAGGTCGTACAGGTGACACATGGCAGGGTCATCCGAATGATGATGTCAGCAGGTGACACATGGCAGGGACGTATGGATGATGATTTTAACAGGGTGTGTGGTATCAGCCAATGAGAGGCTGACATGTGGCCCAATCAGAAGGTGCCATGTGTCCCCTTCTAGAAGACCAGCAGTTTGGCAGATTCAACGAAATCTGGTGCATTTCTGCCAAATCTGGAGGAGGTTCGCTAAATTTGGCGAACTGGTTAGCGACTCTGCTTATTTATATGGGAACACAAAATGAGGCAGGGGGAGTTGGCAGAGGCTGCATTGGAATCTGTGACGGGAGATGTCCCAGGTGACCTGCTCAGAAATAGGTCGACTTTATACTTAAAAGTTGCAGAATTTCGAGAGGATCCCGAATATGCTCTCTGTTTCTTCATCAGAGTAGCCGAACAACAAAGTTCCTTCAGAAGAGGAGTGGCATGCTTTTCAAGACTGTATAGATCTGACAGATAGAAGCTACATTCGAATTTGTGCTAGGAGGTGTCCCATGCGACCTGCTCAGAAATAGGTCGACTTTATACTTAAAAGTTGCAGAATTGTGAGGGGATTCCAAATATTCTCTCTGTTTTTTCATCAGAGTGTCTGAATAGAAAAGTGCCTCCAGAGCCCATTTGAGCGAGCCAAGCATACTCGAGTTTACAGTCAAAAGTTGCAGAATGATGTTTTCCATCCACCTATGATGTCTCTTTCTACCCAGAATTGCAGATCTGAAAGTTGGTTTTTGAGAACTCTTATGTAAGCCTTTTCTTTGTAATTTTTAAGCATTTGAGATTAATTAAAGAGCGGTTGCACTGTTGGAGTGGACCTGGAGATGTAGCCAGGAAGTCTAGTGAACTCCGTTACCAAATCTTGTTCATAGATGGTTTTCTTACATGTTTATGTGCGCATATGATTGATAGATATTCTTTAAATTTGCATTAGAAAGATGGTTAACAGTTAAAAATTTCAGATGCAAATAATGGTTAAAAGATCTTGAATTTTAGATCAAGTAAAAATTTCAGATCAAGTTGGTATCAGAGCAAGGTTAACCATTGCTTTGTGAGTTGATGTTAACAAGATCCAAGCTTCAGCATGGTGAAGGAGAACTTGAAGAGTTCGATCTAGAGATTGGATCAAGAAGAGGAAGGATGTCTTCACCAAAAGGATAAGAAACAACTTCTTCTATCCCTTCTGAAGGGGAATTTCTGAAATCTTTCATGAGAATGCAAATGATGGTAGAGGAGATCTATCAAGATCAAAAGAAAGATGAACAAGGTGGACCATGTCATACTGAATGTAAAAAAGAAGGAGGTGGTGAGGAACCCCTTAAAACCCCACCAACTTCTCCATCTCTTCTTGATGGTTCTATTCCTTCTCCATTTGAAAAACTAAAAACAAAAGTTGATCCTAATATGCATGATTTAAAGATTGATATTAAGTTTGAATTACCTATGTATAATGGAGAGCTTAATGCTGAACAATTGGACAATTGGATCCGTCAAATTGAAGTTTATTGTAGGATTCAAAAGTTTACTGAAGATGCTATTAAAATTCAGGTGGCTTCTCTCTGACTTGGAGGGACTGCTCTCATTTGGTGGGAGAGCAAATCTCAAGAGGATCTTGCCACAAAAGGAAAAATCATTTCCTCTTGGTATGAGTTCACTTCAACACTTAAAAAACAATTCTATCCATTAGGGTATATGCAGCAAGCTATGATGGATTAGCAGAATTTGAGACAAAGTAAGGGATAAAGTGTGCAAGAATACACACAAGAATTTCAAAAAAGAGCATTGATACTTGGTATACCTCTCTGCACTCAGGAAACTGTTCTCAAATATATAGAAGGATTGCATATTTATTTATGTCATATGATATTGATGTTTAATCCAACTAACCTTGATGAGGTGTGTGTTCAAGCAACTCACATTGAGTCAAAAGGGAAGAGTGTTCATGATGTTTCTTCAGCTAAATCCGTCCAGGCAAAAGAAGGCAAGGAAAAGCGGAAAATTAAACATACAGCTACAATGAAGAAGGGTGATGAGAGACCTACATGATCGCATTGTAAAAAGCAAGGGCATGAAGAGGCAAAGTGTTGGAAGCTACATCTTGAAATGAAACCGAAGTGGTTTAAGGATCGGAAGAGGAAGAAAACAACCACGATTATCGTTGAGGATCTTGGATCAGACTCCAAGGATGAAACAAAGATAACACTCGTAGGTGTGAAAGGTAAATCTATTATTGATAATGATGTTAACATCGGTTCTTCATGTGCTTCTACTTCTAAAAATGATGACAATTCTAAGGATAGAAAGAGGAATGCATTGTTTCATATAAGAGTGATTACAAAACAAACAAAGGTTGACACACTCATAGATAGTGGATCTCAAGTTAATCTTATTTCAGAAGAAGTAGTTAAGCAATTGGGATTAACAAAGAAACTACACAAGAAACCTTATCCATTAGGTTGGGTATGCAAAGATAAAATATTACAACACAACAATGCGATCTAAAGTTTGCAATTACATCTAAGTTTGTAGATGAGGTTGAATTTGATGTGGTCCCACTAGATATCTGTGGAATTGTGTTGGGTAGTCCATACTTATATGATCGAAAAGCAATCTTCTATCGAGAACATAATCAATATCACTTGTTTAAAGAAGGAATTGAGTACATAGTGCATTCACATTCATTCAAAAACGACAAATCATTGGGCACTACACAACAATTAAAAAGGGTTGTTAATGAAAGTTAGAATTTGGCACTTATGTCTATACAATGTAAGGAAGAAAAGAATCCTAACCATGAAAAGGAAGTGTCATTTCACTACAATGCACCTGTTTTGGTTGATAGTGTTTCTATGGTTAAAAGTCAACATGGTTTGGGTACAATCTCTTTCACATGTTCAATATTTATATTCAGCTTATTACTCATCAGCAGTATGTGGTTGGGTCCGATAATGTTGAATGAAGATGTGATTAAGAATGTGATTAATGTATGTGACAATGTCAGTGCTGTGTTGATTGTTGTATTGCTGAGTCAGATGTACAAGTTCCAGGAGGAATGGATAGGTGATACAGGACAAGTGAGACAAACATGTCCTCACTTAATTTCTAAATGATTTCATGTTTTTTGTGGTCCAAAAGCTTCTCAGTGGGGAGGTGTGATCTAGGTGTATCCAAAAATCGCTTGAAAATACTCAAATGAAGAAAAGGAGGATTTAGGAATGACCCAGAAGTCTCAGAAGGGTCCCTAGGCTCAGAAAAATGCTTAAAAATAAAAGTTCTCAAAATTTGATGAAACCAATTCCATTGTGTCTGTCTCATTCTCCCGATTCCGGCCATATATTTATTTTCTCAAATGGATCTCGTATGAAGAAGTTATGACACTCCGAAGTTTTTCGAAAACAACCACAAAAAGTCAAAAAGTCAGCAGGCCGTACTGACGACGTTAGCAGTATGGATGCTCACGTCAGCTTGACACATGGCAGCTTGAGAACATGACACATGGTAGGCTGTATAGAGGATGACATCATTTGCACAGACAATGACATCAGCAGGACACGTGGTAGGCCGTACAGGTGACATGTGGCAGGTCGTACAGGCAATGATGTCAGCAGTACAGATGATGATGTCAACAGAACACATGGAAGGTTGTACAGGTGACATGTGGAAGGGACATACAGGTGATGATGTCAGCAGTATGGATGATGACATCATCATGACACCTGGTAGGTCGTACAGGTGACACATGGTTGGGCCGTACGGATGATGACGTCAGCAGGTGACATGTGGCAAGGCCGTACGAATGATGACATCATCTGTATAGATGATGACATCAGCAGGGCATGTGGCATCAGCCAATGAGAGGATGACATGTGGCCCAATCATAGGGTACCACGTGTCCCCTTCTAGAAGACCAACAGTTTGGCAGATTCAGCCAAATCTGGTAGTTACCGCCAAATCTGGAGGAGGTTCGCTAAATTTGGTGAACTAGTTAGTGGCTCTGCTTATTTAGTTGGGCACATAAAATGAGGCAGGGGGGTTGGCAAACACTGCATTGGAATTCATTCCAGGGGATGTCCTAGGTGACCTGCTCAGAAATAGGTCGACTTTATACTTAAAAGTTGCAGAATTTCGAGAGGATCCTGAATATGCTCTATGTTTCTTCATCAGAGTAGCTGAATAACAAAGTGCCTTCAGAAGAGGAGTGGCATGCTTTTCGAGACTGTACGGATCTGATAGACAGAAGTTGCATTAGAATTTGTGCCAGGAGGTGTCCCAGGCGACCTGCTCAGAAATAGGTTGACTTTATACTTAAAAGTTGCAGAATTGCGAGGGGATTCCAAATATGCTCTCCATTTTTCATCAGAGTAGCCAAACAGAAAAGTGCCTCAAGATCCCATTTGAGCGAGACAAGCATACTCGAGTTTACAGTCAAAAGTTGCAGAATGATGTTTTCCATCCACCTATGATGTCTGTTTCTGCCCAGAATTGAAGATCTAAAAGTTTGTTTTTGAGAGCTCTTATGTAAGCCTTTTCTTTGTAATTTTTAAGCATTTGAGATTAATTAAAGAGAGGTTGCACTGTTGGAGTGGACTCGGAGACATAGCTAGGAAGTATGGTGAACTCCATTACCAAATCTTATTCATAGATGGTTTGCTTACATGTTTATGTCCTCATATGATTGATGGATATTCTTTAATTTTGCATTACAAAGATGGTTAACAGTTAAAAATTTCACATGCAAATAATGGTTAAAAGATCTTGAATTTTAGATCAAGTAAAAGTTTCAGATCATTCAAACCTTACTTCCTTCAATATTTTCCCTATTTGATTCTCAGTTAGAGCCTTAAACACTTTGAATTCTTCAAATGCTTCAATTTTTTCCTTCAAAAAGGAAACCCATGTTAGTCTAGAATAATCATCAATAATCAACATAAAATAATTTTATTTTCCTGTACCTTCTTTCCTTGATGGTACACATAAATCCATATGTACTAACTGGAGAGGTTTTTCCGTTGAAGGAAAGTTTTTAGATTTGAACTGAGTGCAAGTAAGCTTTCCTATCTGACATGGTTTACAAATAGAGTCATATGGCTTTGATATCTTTAGAAGATCTTTTACTTCCCTATTGTTTCTGAGCTTGATTATATGATCAAAATTTAGGTGTCCAAGTCTCCTATGCCACAACCAAATTTCATCATATTTTCTTAAGTGGCATTCTTCTTTTTCTTCTTTTAACACATAGACATTGTTTTTTGTTCTTATCCCTTTTGCAACTAGTTGTCCTGAATTCAAAGACTTTATTTTACAGTCTTTAGAAGTAAAAATAAATTCACATCCTTTGTCACAAACTTGACTGACACTTAGTAGATTATGTTTCAGACCATCTAAAAACAACACATCTTGAGATTTTCCTTTGCCATTACTCAGGCTTACCATTCCTTTACCTTTTATTTTTCCTGGTGCATCGTTTCCAAAAGTTACATTCCCTGATTTGTTTTCACTTAAAGTTAGAAACTTACTTTTGTCTCCAGTCATATGTTTGGAACATCCACTATCAATATACTAGGTATTATTTTGTTTTTGGGCTGATAACACTAGTCCACACTTGTCATCTACTTTCTTCTTCCAAACCTTGACATTTTCAGCAGTGAGGATCAAATCTGGCTTGTAATTCCTTAAGCAACTATCTACAACTTTATGTCCATAATTATGGTAGAGGTAACATTCTGGTTCACTAAATAGCATATCATAGTGATTGTTATGCTCATAACTATTTTTATGCTTAACCTGCATCATTTTCCCAGCCATCGTATGATTTATAGTCTGAGGTTGTTTGTTGCTTGGTTGTCTCGATCTTTGTTGTGGAATATGGTTATTCGTTGAGTATCTTGATTGTTCATATCTAAATCTTAAAGAACATTTTATAGATTTGTGACCAAAATTAGAGAAGAAAAAACAATAACCATAGAAAAAACCTTTCTACCTTGAAAAAGTATGTCTTCTTTGAGGAGGTCGATTTCTCTCTCTGATCTATAGATTCGGTTCTAGTATTTTTTCTTTCATTCCTTGTTCGTGGCTGATTCTCTTTCTTTGTTTCTATAGAGTGGTTGTTGTCAATGTTTGAGGATTTGACAAACTTGATAGGTTCTATATTACTTGGATGATCACTACTTGATCCTTCTTCATACCCCAAGCCAGCGTTCAACTTTGGGTTTCTTTGTTGATTTAGAATGGAGGTTAATCCTTCTGAAACTTTAATACTTGACAGATTTTGGTGATACAATGCCTTAAACTTCTCCATCTCTTTTCTAGTTTTTACTATCTCTTCTTCTAAGGCTTCACACCTTGCTTTATTCTCTGATAACTACTGTTTCAGTATGTCCTCTATTTTCTTTGCCTCCTCTAACTCTACTTTTAATAGGGAAAAGTCTTCATTATATTTTTTACCATTCATTTTAAAATGTATCAACAATTGTTTTTTTTTTCTCTTCTTACATCCGATTCTGTCAATTTCTTCCAAACCACTGATTAATTCACCTTCCATATCCACCACTGCTTCTTCATCATCCATGTCACCTTCTATGATTTTATCATCAATATCTCCCATAGCCATAAGCATAAAGTCATTCACTTTGTCTTCATAGGATGAATCACTATCTAAGTCTTCTGAGGAGTCATCATTGTTTGCACACAAAATTTTCTTTTTACTATATTTCTTAAATTTGTATTTCTTTTCATCATCAGAGTTCTGGTCTTTTTGGTCCTTTTTCTTGTGGGGAAACTTAGATGAAAAATGGCCTATTTTACCACAGTTAAAGAATTTGAAGGGAAACTTACCTTGATATTTTCTTGATCCTCTCTTTAACCTTCTCACAAATTTTGCTTCAATATCATCTAGCTCTAAATCAGTATTATTCTTTTCTTTAAAAGAAGCCTCTCTAGTAATGGATTTATCTTTGCTAATTCTCATTTCATATGCAGCTAAGGTTCCTAGGAGTTGATGAATGGGCAAAGTTTTAACATCGTTTAGTTCTTCTATTGAAGAAACTTTTGGATTAAATTTATCAAGCAGAGATCTTAAAATCTTCCGAACTAAGAATGATTCTTCAAACTTCTCACCAAGACCCTTCATGGCATTCACAAGTTCTTCAACTCTTAAAAAATACTTGCTAATTGTTTCATCTTCATTCATCTTTAGCTGTTCAAATTTAAATCTATATGTTTGAAGTTTGACATCTTTCACTTTCTCATTTCCTTCATAACTTCTAATAAGTTTATCCCATCTTTCTTTGGTAGTTTGAAGATGCATCACCTTTACAAACTCAACTTCTACAAGTCCATTCAAGATAGCATTCATTCCCTTAGAATTAAAGATAAATTCTAACTTATCATCCTTGGAATCTAGCACAACAGGCTTTATGTATCCAGTATCTACTACATCCCAAACATCAGCACCTAAGGCCATTAGGTATGTTCTCATTCTAACCTTCCAGAAGGCAAAATTTTTTCCATCCAATAGAGGAGGCTTAGTGGTTGAAGTACCTTCATGACTTGTCATGTTTAAGCTTAAAGATCTACCTTTAGATAAAAGGAACCCGCTCTAATACCAATTGTTGAAATTACTAAGACAACTGAGAGGGGGGGTGAATCAATTGTTACTGTGCTTAAAAAACTTTAAGTCTATTGAATCATTTTTAATCTTTCTCCAAGTGAACATAAATATTATACAACACAAAGACAACATAAATAATGAGTATCAGTCACACATAAGATATACACAGAGACAAATTTTCATGAGGAAACCCATAAAGGGAGAAAACCTCTTCTTCTTCGAAATTATAGGCAGTCTTTTAAGTTCTGTACATCATCTATGTTTGAGCACCAACTCTCTAGTTTCTCTAGAACCCACTAGAAGGAAGCACCAACTCCCTGAGTGTTTCAGCACTGACTAGATGGCAGTACCTACCTCCACTTATACAAGCACCAAGTTGCATACAAAAAACTCTGTGTTTTTCCAAGCACCACCCTGCCACCCTGTTTTCTAGCCACAACTAGATGGAAGCTACAAATCCCAATATTCAAGCATCAACTTGAATATCATAGGACCACAGTCCTCCCTAGCACCACCCTACCTCCCTGTTTATAAGTAAAATGATTGAATGACCAACAATGTAGGTGTTTCAATTCTTACCACTTCTCTTATGTCCTGCAATTCTTCTATGCTTCTCTCTGTTCTGTAATTCTTCTATTCTTCAAGATGTTCTGCAATTCTTCTCTTTCTTCTGTCTATTTAGCATCTGTTACTCATCTCTGAGTTTTATCTCACACTGCGCATACTGTAATTTTTCCTTTCTTACAGTTCAACTTATTTTTCATTCAGAACGACCACACAGACATAGTCACTGTGTCTTTCTTTTATGCACACACACAACTTCAGTTACACCTCGAATTCCTAGGACAAAAACACTTTAGCCACTGAATCGCCAACCATCCAAGAACCATGATTTGGTTCTGATAACTAAATCATAATTGAACAGTTAATCGTAAAGATCAACAGTAGCCCTTCGATCAGATTTCCATTTAACAAGCATTGTTGGATTAAATCCAAAAGGTCTTGCATTTATCCCATATGCCTACTGGCTATGACCATGGGCCTAATCAAAATGTGTTTCACATTTCACATTTCTGCAATCCTGTGTCGAAAGGTCTCGACACTCCAAGTTGGGATCCCTGAAATGGATCTTAGTAATTAGCTCCTTCCCTTAAGCCTTCGATGATGTGACCTTGTGTATGACAATGGGCCAGACCTTATTGTGATTTCACATATCGCAAGTTGCAAGGTTAGAGCATTTCCTTCCTCTGACTTTCCAGTGAGAAAAATGCTAATCCCTCTCCACATGTCCCTCTTGGATCAATGTTCAAGATCTTATCACGATTTCACAACTTTACGGGCCTTTGTCATGCTTGATCAACAGTCCACGATATCCCTTTGATCAATGATGCAGATTAAGTCGTGGTTTTGCATTTCACGATTTCATAGGATAGAGCACCTCCTTTCTTTGACTTTCCAGTTAGTGAAATGCCAATCGCTCACCATGTGTCCTCTACATCCAACATTCCACAACATACCTTGGTCCAAAGGTCCATATCAATTCTCGAGATTTCGCATATCGCAAGTTCCCACACCATGTTCCGTTGACTCCTCCAATGTGCAAGTCAGCGAAATTCTAGTCACTTGCCACGTGTCCTTCTTGAAGATGGATGATCCTCCTACTTTTAGGATTTTGTAGGCCCTCTTCATCTTGAACTTAAGGACTGTGCTCCTTCTTATGGATCCAATGACGATCGGTCTTCAGGCTCAGATCTGACGCCTGAGATCTATTCCCTTCTATTGCACGCTCCTCCTATTTGAATTTAGATCTGATGGTCATCGGGAATTTTGAATGTTATCCAATGATCATTGTTTCTCTTCACTGATGATATTTCCATTTCCATGCCATTATCGTTGCGCTACTGATCGTGCTAATGTTCGCCATCAATGACATTGCCATCAATGAAAAAAACGCATACTCTGCCTCTATATGAAAACATGCCAACACATTCAACCATGGGAAGCCAATGCGCCCATTGGTATGGTTTTTCAGAAGAAAAACATCTCAAATAGGTATCCAAGAAATTGTTTACCACTATTATTTGGCCATCCAGTTGGGGATGACATGCAGTTCTCATATTCAACTGCGTACCTTGAAGTTTGAATATCTCCTACCAAAATTTGTTGGTGAATGTGGGGTCCCAATCTAAGATAATGGAAGTGGGCACAACATGTAGCTTAAAGATCTAGTCCATGAATGATCTAAAATTAGTACTAAATGCTTCATTCCACTAATTCAAATTCTTATAACAAGCATCTCAATTTCATACAATTTTGTTAAAAAATGACTTAATTTTAATTAAAAAGTGATATTGAAAAACTAAAATTTAAACAAGAACCAAAATAACATATGCAATACTTGGAGTGGGCTAAGAGAGCCAACATGTAGGCCACTTGTCCAATGTAGTGTATGATGTGGTAGGGACCATAGAACTTTGGAGCTATCTTCTAGGGAACTTTATCTTTTAGTGATTTATGTTTATAAGGTTGTGTTGTGGCCGCAAAAAACCCCTTTTTTACTTTTTCTTTTACAATCAAAAGGAAAAGGGTCCCCTACTAAAACTTTGATCCTATTGCCTAATCCTCTACTATTGGAGCATATGCTACTTATTTTCCTACCTCAAGGTAGTTTGGGGCTTTGGTATTGATTGATGATGGTCTTTGATAGTGGTTGATTGCCTCTTTTGATCTCATGATTTCAGATGTCTTCATGACTCTTATGTCACTGTGTGGTTCGATAATCTAGCACATGTCTTGAATGAGTTTGATGCTAGTTATTAATATTTTTTCTGAGTTACTTATTCAAATTATATATACCCGTGCTAGCATGTGGTGCCTAACATCTTCATCTTTATACTCTCATATATTGGAAAACTCTTAGACTTGAATCATGCGGTCACTAATCCATTCTATGTTTTGGATATTAGGTGCATTAATTTATCATGATAGTTATTTAATCCAGATCATAGATGATTACCTTCGAAAAACTTCTCCTCCTAATTTTCTTCACTTTTAGTACTTTCTTATAAATTTTCTTAAAGGAAAGGAAATAAAATGTTTCTCATGTGTTGTTGAATGTATTTTTAATTGTATAACTGATTTCGTCTCTTTCTGTGGTTGTAGCAACATGTTAGACTGATATCCTTTTTCACGATTGCTCCATCCTTGAGATGCATGTGGGAGAATCCTTTAATATTCTTCCCCTTTTTACTCTTCCCTTTATTTATTGAGAACTTCCTCTATTTTCTTCTATTATTCTCTCTAATTAAACCTATTGGTTGGATTATTCTATTCGATATATTTCCAATGCCTATAACCATACTTAAATCTGAGTTCCAGATCAAAATTCATGGCATCCCGAAGTTTCCTAAGTCTTCACTCACCTTTTCTACCTCACTGCCACGTGGCATCCATGTGGTTATGTAATATTCCATATATAAAATAGTATGCAGAACAAAAATAAATAGCTAGAAATGGCAGATAAACAATGATATAACCAGAACAACACCACAATAATACTAGAATAACACCAGAAATAGCACTTTGATTACTGAGAGCAATGTTCACTTGCCTCTTTGAGGGGGAAAACTCTAGCATGGCAAAGCTCTATTACAATAATATCCGATACAAAACTTCTCATACCCTCTACTCCTATGTATACTAAATATGTCTATCCAAAGAACAATCTAGAGGAAGATCCTTCTAGAAGCGAAAGATTCTATTAGGTCTCCTTACATTTGACTTATTCTTCCTTATTGCTATAACTTATTAATATTGACCTTTACTACATGGAAATATATTATTCTACCTACGTGAGGGGTTAGGTCCCTAACATGTCCCCCTTAAAAAGCAACCTTGTCCTCAATGCTTGATATGAGTAAATTGTTGCAGAATGGTAGCGGGTTCCCATGTGGCATCTGTTGGAGTTGTGTCTTTCCAATGGACTAACACTTTCTTGATGGTGTGCTGATGCATAACATGCTCATGTTGGTCCAAAATTCCTTGTGGATGTAGCCAAATGGAGCCTTCTTCGTCCAACTCTGGAAGGATGGTTTAGGTTTGGCACCTATTTCCAATCACCTTCTTTGAGCAGGAAACATGAAAAAGAGTGTTATCACTGAAATTTCATCCGCAAATGGTTACAAGAATCCAGCATCTTCAAACAGCTATTAGTTAACTCATGGACCAAAAATCACCAAAAATGCATTTCCAAAAGGTCCAAAATTATAAAACCAGTTATAAAATCAACATGTGCCAAGGATATACACGAAGCATGTGCACGTGCACCAGTCGAAAATGCCAGAAACACGCACATGCACCCCGAGGCGCGAATGTGGATGCTAAAATCTATGCACACCTCATAATGGCACATTTATGATGTTGTTCGTCTTCCCACCCAGTTCTTGTTCATCTTCCAAGTCGATTTGACATCCAAATCTCGGCTAAATCTGGCTGGGTGGATGGTCAAAGACCTAAGGGTTCCCTAAATGGCCCCTTGTTCACACTAAAGGCTAGTTAGATAATTCCTCAAAGCTATGCTATAAAAAGAGGCCATGTGTGCACTACATTTTCAAGGAATTCATTTGTATTGTTATGCTGCCTATATTCTCTTGGAGTATCCTCTTTCCTTGTCAAGAGCATACAAACAGTATTTCATTGGAGCTATTCACATCACCTTTTGAGTGAATTAGCTTAGGGTTATTTCACCATTTCTTTCAAGTTTTCAAGTTGTAAGAAGAGCTCAATCTTGGGGGTTCAGGAGCCCTCCCTTGGAGGAAGAAGGGACCCAAAGTCTCCCTTTCTCTTTGGTGTTTTCTTTCCACTAATACAATCCTTTCCATTGGTGGTATGAGTCTTGTTTGTTCTTTGTTCTAATGTCCTTATGCTCTAAAGTTTAATTGTTTTTATCATTCTTAGTTTAATTATTAGTTTATATTTTATGCTTGATATTTCTAACCCTTTCCTTTATTGTTGCCTTGCCTAGCTACCCAACTGGGCTTGTAAGCACCATTATTTTTCTCATTTAGGTGACAAAAGAGGTGCAACAGATGGGTGAGTCCATTGGGGAAAGGTATCAATTCTCTCCCCCATTTGGGTAATTTTAGCTCTTCCTTTTGTTTATTTAACTTGTAGGAACCATAATCGGCCCAAGCCAACCTCCAGAAAGCCAAATTCAAAGCTGATTTGAGAGAATTTCATCCGAAATTTTCTTCATGGCCATGTGACAGACGGGCGTAGGTTTAGTGGCCCACAGTCATGCATCATGTGCACGTGCGCCAAACCCATAGTATTTCTCAATGCTCTCTGTGCACCTGCACCCTTAAGGCATTTTCAGTTCTC
The DNA here is from genome assembly GCA_000966675.3 of Picea glauca. NCBI lineage: Eukaryota > Viridiplantae > Streptophyta > Pinopsida > Pinales > Pinaceae > Picea > Picea glauca. The sequence goes on along the minus strand of JZKD02S0718728.1, from coordinate 805,198 downwards.
GCATTGGTGCTCACAACACCTCTGTCTACTCTGAGACCCGCGCATCTGCTCAAAAAATTACACATTATGACTCCGCCATCGGCTTACCACATCGGTTACGCTGACAGAGCTAGTCATTGGACACAGAACCTTGCTTCGGCCACTTGGGCCCTCTATTCACCCTTGCATGAAATTCTCCACTCTAGCGACATATGTTTGGGTTCAACAACCAATAACCAAGGAAAGTACATAGCCGTCATTGGCCTCCTAGTCAAGTCCATTCATCATCATATTCGTCACCTTAGTGTTCTATTAGATTCCCAACTGGTTGTCCTCCAGATCAACAATGTGTACTGTGTTCGCGATCCTTGCCTCTTCCGCAAATAGCTGCAAGTTAGAATTTTATCTCAACATTTTGATTCCATTATATTTACACATATTCCAAGAAAATTTAATCAAATAGCAGATAATATGGCTAACCTAGTGTTAGAATGGAATTTATCACATCAAAGTACCAGTATGCATACATAAATCATCAACCATCTGTCACAGCATATAGATTAGACATCATCACAAAACATTAACAAACATCAACACATATGAGAACCACAAATATCCGAAAAAAGTATATCCATATATATATCGGTCAATGTGTCATCAATGTGTACAAAAAAATATACAAAATATACCATCCATGGGTAGGTGAACTACCTTATCCCTATAGATACCCCCCTGCCATATACAAAATGGGATCACTAGCCTATATCGATACAAAAAATACATACATATAGAGACACTCATGGTGCCTCTAGAGTGTCACCACTTGGCCCTCTCTCTCGAGCAGGGGCCCCACCAACTAGGGGTCCCTCGGGTCCTAGAGGTAGTCTCCTAGTCATCGCTGCCCCCACTACAACTGCTCTCAGAAACATGGTCCTCCATGCCACCGGAACACCCACACACTGTTCTAAGACTCCCTCATCCAGGATACGTGACCACATGCCCTCAGGAACTCCCTGTAGTACCACCTCCAAGGGGAGGAAAACATCCTTGAACTCTCCCCCGACCTCGGTCAGAGGAGAATACGATGGCCCTCCACTGGGGTCATCAAAACAATGTCATATGGCCGCTCTCTCATCATCAATAGGCCTTGCCCCAATGTCATCATGCCTTCGTCTCTCTCCTACCCACGACTCTCCCCGCAGAGGTATCACTGGCCCCTACCGAGCTGGTGCCCTAACCAACTCAACCTCACACTTGCGAGGTCCCACATCTGCACATACACCAAACAAATGATAGCATCAGCATCCATATATACAAAATATACATGATATTGTTGATTAAGGTTGGTTGTCATTGATGTCAACCCTTGAAGAAAGACCCGTAGCACAAAGTTTTGGGTAATGGACCCAATAGTGTTTGATGTAAATATGACTCATTAT
>JZKD02S0718728.1:759167-784059 GCA_000966675.3 Picea glauca | reverse complement strand
TGTAGTTGTTTTCTTTCTAACCTTTTACATCACAGCTGTCATGACTAGCAGAGCCCAACTAGGCATGTAAGCACTCACTTTTTGCTCACACATCGACGAAAAGAGTGCAAACAATACCATCCCAGAAAAAATAACGTTTGACCCTGTCATAGGTTTTGGTAAACTCGGAGTGCCCAACTATGGGTGTAGCATGAAGCTCAGAAAGTACCGTGGATTTAAGTTTTGATTGTTTAGTTAAATACAAATGACCTTTGTATCGAAGCTCCTCATTAAGCCAAGAGTACCCTGGGGAAATGGAGAATTGGACTGCAATTATTGTATCAAATGCAAACTTTTGGGATCGTGTAGCCATTCCTGGTGAACAATTTGGAGCCAATCTGGTACAATGAAGGAGAGAGAAGAAAGGGATCCTTCATCTTCATATTTTTGGGAAAGTGCATCAGCAACCACATTGTCTTTTCCTTTCTTGTAAATGATATCATAATCATATCCAAAGATCTTAGTCACTCATTTTTGTTGCTCGGGGGAGGAAAGACGTTGTTCTAGAAAATACTTAAGGCTTTGATGATCTATCTTAATTTGGAAGTGTTTCCCCAATAGATAAGGGTGCCAAAGATCCATAACATGTAAAATAGCCAATATTTCCTTTTCATAGATTGATTTGCCCAAATTTCTCTTGGACAGTTGTTTGCTCCTAAAGGCCAAAGGCCGACCCTCTTTCATAAGGACATCACCAATTCCTTTCTCAGAAGCATCACATTCTAGGAAAAAGGTATTTGTGAAATCGGGAAGGGCCAGGACTGGAGTGGTGCACATGGCCATCTTCAAGGTTTGAAAATCCTAAGCAACCATTGGAGTCCAAGTGAAAGAATTATTTTTAAGGAGTGCAGTGAGAGGTGCCACAATCTTTCCATAATTCTCAACAAACTTGCGATAATAACCTGTTAAACCTAGAACTCCCCCCAATATTTTGAGAGTCTTTGGGTGAGGTCAATATTGGATAGCTTCAATGTTTTTAGGATCCACCCCGATGTCGGCCTTGCCCACAAGATGACCCAAGTACTCGACTTTCGAGGCACAAAAATCACATTTAGATTGTTTGAGGAAAAGTTGGTGTTGAGAGAGTAGATGGAGAACTCGATCCACATGAGCAAGATGGTCTATCCATGTTTTGTTATAGATGAGGATATTATAAAAGAAAACTAACAAAAAATGATGGAGAAAAGGATGGAAGACATGATTCATGAGTCTTTGGAAAGTGGAGGGAGCATTACACAAGCCACAGGGCATGACCAAAAACTCATAGTGGACCTCATGAGTTCTAAAGAAAGTCTTAGGAATGTATTACTCTTTTGTATGTATCTGGTGGTATCCCAAATGAATATCAAGCTTAGTAAAGAAATGGACACCACTCAATTCATCCAAGAGGTCATCAATGATAGGAATGGGAAATTTGTATTTAATGGTGAGTTTGTTGAGGGCATGAAAGTTCGACACATGCGCCAAGAAACTTCTTTCTTAAGGACCATGAACATAGGAGAAGAGTAGGGGCTCGTACTAGGGCAAATAATAGCTGCGTTGAGCATTTCTTGAACCATTTTATCAATTTCATTTTTTTGGGAAAAGGGGTGACAATAGGGATGGATATTGGGAGGAAGGCTTCCTAGAACAAGGGGAAAGGAATGATCATGAACACCATGGGAAGGAGGGAGTTCCCGGGGAGTGGACAAAACCACTTGATGTTTAGAGAGGATGGATTGGAGGTCTTGCGACACAGAGGGTGTCTCAGTGCCTTGTATGGCATGGAGTTGGGAAATAATGCCAGAATGACCTTTTTTGAGTAGCTTTTCCATGTGATGGGAAATAATTTTCTCTGAGGAACCGACCGTGATTCCTTGGAACTTATATTTTTGGCCCTCCTGGTCTAATTGCATGGTTAATTCCTTAAAATCCATGAGAATGGGACCCAAAGTCCTTAGCCATTTTGCACCCAACACAATGTCACAACCCCCCATGTCGATGGAAAACATATGAGATTTAAGATGGTATTCACCAATTTGGAGACACACATTTTCACAACACCCTCAACATTTCATGGAACCACCATTGACAATCATGATTTGGAAATTATTTATTGCACAAATATAGCAATTAGTTTTTTGGGCAATGTGGCGATGAATTAAATTATGGGTGCTTCCACTATCAACAAGAATGATGACCTTCTGATGCTTGATGCAACCAATTAGCTTGAGGGTTTGTGGAGAAGAGAAGCCAGTGAGAGAATTTAGGTAAATGACTGGTTCTACTTCAGGAGGGTCTGAGGGAGGGGTTATGTCAGTGGGGTTAGGTGACACAGACACAATGGGAGCCTCAACATCCTCTTCTGAAACATCCTCCAAGATGGCCATAAAAATATTTTGTTTCTTACACTTGTGTAACAGAAAGTATTTGTCATCACAATTATAACAAATGCCTTTGAGTTGGCATTCATCCATTTCATCCTTGGTCAATTTTTGGATATTTAGTAGAGTAAAATGGGGAGTGGGAGTTATTGGTTTAGTGCAAGGAATAAAGGAGGGTTTGTAGTTGTGAGAAGAGACAATCGGTTGTGTTTCCTTAGCTCTTTTAGTAGCATCCAATCAACTCTAAGGATAATCCATGAGGACATGAGCACAAATATTATCATTGAGGCCACTAATAAAACATTCTCGAAAAAAACCATCAGACATGTCCTCTTCATGAAAATCCAGTCACTCAAAAGAAGCTATAAAGCCTTCCACTGTTCCAGATTGTTTCAACTTTGTCAAATGGCATAAATGGTTGGTGTCAGTGCCAAAGTGTTCATAAAGATCTGCCACAAAGTGTGTCCAAGCCACATACCCTTGGTGGGCATTTTTTCTCCATTTCCAACGTTCTTGAACTAGATGGAGAACACCATATCAGAGTTTGGCCAACTCATCCGTAATGCCATACAAAGAGAAATAATTTTCCATTTGAGTTACCCACCTAGTGGGATCCAATCCATCAAATTTGTCTCATCCACATGTGGAAGGAATAGGTCAGTTTGAAAGTGATGGGACTGAAAATTCTAGGAATGAGAGGAAGTTTCACCTTCGGTATGCAAAGGTGGGTCAAATAAGGGAATATCTACATGGATATGTAGCTTGGTGTAGATCGTCGTAGTGACAGATTCAAGATGGGTAGTAATTTCTTGTTTGAGTTATGTGATTGAGGTAGCAATGGAGGAATGCATCTTTTGATTGATGGTTGCAATATTGGCATTGAGCTATAGCACTTCTTGTTGGGTTTCTGTGAAATTAGAGTGAAAGGTAGTGAAGCGAGATTCCAAGTCTTGGCTACGGGTATGGGGCATGATGACGAGGGAAAATGAAAAGGGATGGGTAGGACCACAAAGAAAATGGGTTATGGGTGAACTGTATCACAATGATCAGGGTGACGAGTTGAATCCAATAGGGTAAAGCCAAAATAAGGGTGTTGGAAGGGGGTCGGGTCCATAAAATTGTTTTTGATGAAAAATGATAGGTATGATTGTGATAAGGGTGAAGAGAGAAATCCAATGAAATAGGTCTCAAATAATGGTGCCAACAGGATCCAGGAGATAGTTGCATGGTAATAGATCTTGTATGTTCTATTTTGTTTTTTGTCCCCAAAGGTTAGGTAATCAAGGGTTCTACAAACAAGGGTTTTCCTTATGCTATAGCTCTCTGATATATGTGTGGGGTGTTATAGGGATAATTGTTAAGTGCGAACACAAATCAATCCCCCTAGCTTCAACACAAAATTAGAACAAAACAAGACAGGACATGGCACTTTCTCTAAGCTCTAATCATCGAATTTACTATCAAACAAGAGATGAATGACATACATTTGAATATCGTGTAGAAATTTCAACACAAATTATGTATTTTCTAGATTCTCCTGATCTAAAAATTATATGCCACTGTTAAATAGAAAATCGCTTCTACAAAAATTCTTGCAGAATTTAAAACACGATCGCCAATTGCAATATCAAGAAGAAAGATCAATCACACATAACACAGATGTTTTTACTGGGAAATCATAAATCTAAAAACCCCACTATCATATATTATGTATATTTCATGGATCATGAAACAATCTCATAAAAAACTCTAATCCAAGAGCTCTCAGTACAATATACAATCATCTCACACTGTCATGCAAAAATTGGCAAATGCAAGTGCCAATTTACTGCCTCCAGACAACCTACCTCCTCTGTGCAATCCCTTTTAATGGAAAACTTGCAAATGAATTCGAATTCATCTTGCCTAGGATGCACATTCCTCATGGGTACATCCACTGTGTGTGTGGTTGCATGAGTGCACTCACTAATGTCACAATTGATAGTCAAATTGTCCCTTTCACCTATTATCTCAACAGGGTCTACACTGGATCTGACATGCATGTATTTAATAGTGGTAAATCTTCAGTTGCATGTGATATCACTGATTTTAAATTAATTAATAATTAATTCATTGATCTCTCACTAGTGTAAGTTTAGTTACAACTAGTACAACTGAGCTTAACTCACTTAACTGAGTTAAACTACTTTACAACTCACAAAACTACACATCCAACTCTGTTACAACTTCGAATCACTCAGTTACAACTGATTCGACTTCCATGTCCCACCAACCAACCTTTGAACTCAAATTTCCTATAGCTAATTGATTTTCCATTTTAGTTAACTATTTTCAAGTAATTATGAGATAATAGATTAATATTTATTGTTCAATTTATTTAAGGGAAAAATAAATCAGACACACATTTCTTGTTGACTTTTCAACACTCCCTCTAAACAAGAAAGGGATTATCCTTCACCCCAATCATGTCTCTATGGTATTCAAATTTTCTCCTGGTGAGCACCTTCGTCAGAATGTCTACATCTTGATATTCCGTAGGAATGTACTGAGGCAACATGATCTTCCGCTGCACACAATATCTGATATGATGATACCGGATATCTATATTCTTAGATCTATCATGAAACATAGGATTAATCGAGATTTTAATGAAACTCTGATTATCACAATGAATCACTGTCGGATCTAAATGAGAACCAAAAAAAACAACTAAGATCTTTCTCATCCAGATAGCCTTACATGCAGCTTGACTCGTTGCCATGTATTTTGCTTCCACTGAACTGAGTGCCACAAATATCTGCTTCCTATTGTACCAAGAAACAACTATAGATCTGATACTAAAGATTCCCCCTGATCTAATCTTTTTGTCCGTTGGGCTGCCCACCCAATCTACATCTGTGAATCCATGCAACTTCACCTCATCTGTCTATCTGTACCATAAGCCATACTCAGATGTACCCCTCAGGTATCTCAGGACATGCTTTCCCACCTTCCAAAAGAGCTTGATAGGCTTAACCATTGCTTGAATCAGCTGGTTAACCGCATAGAAAATGTATGGTCTCATGTTCACTAGATACATTAGCGAACCCACTAACTGTCGATAGACGTTAGCATCCACTACGTCTCCAGAAGTAGCGTCCTCTTTCCTCCAGTTTCCTAGAAGAGGAGTATCCATGGGTTTGTAGCCCTCCATGTGAAACTTACCCAGTATATCCCTTGCATACTTTCCTTGAGACACAAAATGTTCACCATCTCGCTGCCATATTTCCAATCCAAGGAAATAATGAAGGAGGCCCATATCCTTCATCTCGAACTCCTTTGCAAGATCCTCCCTGCATGAGTGTATCATTTGCTCATCACCAGTCAGTATTAAATCATCAACATAAAGAAAAATGATTAAAATATTACCCTCCACCACAATTTGGTATAGGTTTGCATCCGCTTCATTTTTGGTGAAGCCAAGTCCTGTGAAATAGTTGTCTATCTGAGTGTACCAAGCACGGGGTGCTTGCTTCAGCTCATACAACGCTCTTTTGAGTTGGAACACATGCGAGTCACTGTTGAAGATATCAAATCCTTCAGGCTACTCTATGTACACTTATTCCTTAATGATCCCATTGAGAAACACAATTTTTACATCCATCTGATGAATGCACCAGCCCATCTGCGCTGAGAGAGAAATGATGGATCTTATGGAAGAGTACCGTGCGACAGGTGCAAAGGTATAATCATAATCTATCCCCTCAATTTGTGAGAAGCCCAAGGCCACAAATCTGGCCTTGTATTTCTCAATACTCCCATCAACAACTTTCTTTACCTTGTATATCCATCTCGAACCTACCAATGATTTGTCAACCGATCTTGGGACAATTTCCCATGCACTATTTTTGACGATGGAGTCATACTCCTCCACCATTGCATCAACTCAAGTGGGATCCTTCACTACTTCCTGAAATTAAGATGGTTTAGTCACAATACATTTTCTCATGAGAGCCATGTATCCAGTAAATCGATCAGGAGACTATCTCTGTCTGTGCTGTGAAGTTGCGGCTCCTACTTTCTGTGCAACATCTATTCTCAATCTATCAACTTCTGTGGTGTGCTTTTTTCCATTTATGATGGATGGCTCTGCATGAGTGGTTTCCTCCACTCCATGAACCTCCTCATGTGGCTGATCCACATATTGAGACTCATCTTTGGGAACCAATAGTTCCTTCTTTGCATGCAAGTCTAGCTCCCTCTCAAGTGACAACTGCATGGCTTTCCCCTCATCAAATTTTATATCCTGTCGCATAATAGTCATTCTGCTATTTGGAAAATACACATGATAATTATGGGGTGTTTCTATGTACCCCACAAATATACCAACTTCAACAGTTGGTTCCAGCTACTTCCTGGCATCCTTGGTCACATGCACATAAACAGATGACCCAAAAATCTTAAGGTGTGAAACATCAGGCTTCTTACCAGTGAAAGCTTCTTCAGGCGTACTCATGCCAAGTACTCTATGAGGACAACGGTTTTGGACATAAACTACAGTATTGCATGATTCCACCTAGAAATGCATTTGTAGGCCCTGATCATGCAACATCGCTCATGTTGCACCCACAATCATTTTGTTCTTCCTCTCCACGACCCCATTTTGCTGTGGGTTATGAGGCACTATGAGTTCTTTATGAATTCCTTCTTTGCTGCAAAAGTCTTTGAATTTGTTAGAGATGTATTCTCCACCATTATCTCTCCTCAGAGCCTTCACTTGCTTCCCTGACTCTTTCTCCACCAATACTTCAAACTCACATAACTTTGAGAATGCTTGATCCTTCTTCTGCATGAAGAAGATCCAACATTTATGAGAAAAGTCATCAACAAAAATAACATAATACTTATGTTTTGTTGTTGAAGCAACCGAGAATGGTCCACACATGTCTGTGTGAACTCTCTCTAGGATCACTGAAGCATAGTTTTCCTTTTCATGAAAGGTGGACTTTATATACTTCCCCATGGTGCAACCCTTGCACTGATCTAATTGAGAAAGTGTTCCCATTGGAAGTCCAGTAGATATTTGTTGCATGATTTTCAAGGTTCTATGATGAAGATGGCCCAATCACCTGTGCCATAATTCGCCCTCATCCTGACTCACCCCTTTTTTTTCCTTGACCATCATGGTAGCACAACCATATAACTCCATCTTGTAGAGATTCTTAACTCAAATCTCTATCCTCTTGTCTTGACCTGTTGTTTTATGTCGCAGAAATTTTTTTTCATCGCTGAAAACAACGGCATAGCCTCTGTCCTCCAACATTACGACTGAGACCAAGTTTTTATTCAGACCTAGAACATGCATAACATATTTCAATTGAAATGGTTTACCTAAATCCCTCTGAAAGGTAATGGTACCAATGGTATTCACACTATATAGTCCATCATCACCCATCTCAATATGCATTTTGAGATCTTTCTCCTCCAAGTCACTGAAAATATCCTTATCTCCTGTCATGTGGAAGGAAGCGCCACTATCCAAATACCACACCGATCCCAATGAACTTGAAGCCATGCATGCGATCAAGGAGAAGTCAAGTTCAAATTGTGAGGCAAGGGCCTCACCAGCTGCAACTCCAACAACCTTCTTGTTCTTCTTCTTCTGCAGACAGTTAGTAACGAGATGCCCATGTTCATGATAGTTAAAGCACTTCACTTTGGACAAATCTAGCTTCTTGACTTTAGACTCAGATTTTGAATGGAATTTCTTCCCCTTCCCTTTTTTTTCCTTGGAAACCAAGGAAAAATCCTCTTCATCATCATTCTTTCATGAAGATACATCTTTGGTGTTCCACCTAAACTCCTCCTGCACCAAATCTGACCATAGTCATTCCCAATATGGCAATTTTTCCCTTCCATTGACAGAGTCTTGATAACTATGCCAATTCTTAGGAAGTCCTAGGAGAGACAATCTCACTAAATCATCATCGGTGACTGTTATTCCCACACTCCCCAAATCATCCCGATATTGGACAAACTTCATGAGATATTTTGGAATGGAGTTTCCCTTATCCAACTTGATCTTCCTGAGTTTATCTTTGAGCGCCAATTTCCTATAGTCGTTTTTGTTTTGGAATAGATCCATCAAAGTCTTCCACATTGCATATGGTGTGGATTTCCCATGGAGTTTTGAGGCAATGTGGTCTTGTACTCCCTCTAACAATATCCTCCTCTCCTTTGCCACTTTCTTTTTCCATGCATCAAGATTTGCAGCGTCTACAACATATGGCTTAGGAACATCTTTGTCAATGAATTCCTTCAAGCCATTGTCTTCAAGTACTGCCTCCATCCTATCCTTCCAAGAAATATAGTTCATGCTACCCTAGAGTGCATACTCTAACCTCAAGCCATTTAAATCCATTTTGATCTTGAATCAGTTGTAGAACCAAGAAAGTCTTTCTGCAAATTCGAATTCTATCCAGTCACAAACTCATCTTCTGCAATCTTCTGTGTTCTGATACCATGTAGAAATTTCAATACAAATTATGTATTGTTTGGATTCTCTTGATCTAACAATTATATGCCACTGTTAAATACATAATCACTTCTACAAAAATTCTTGCAGAATTTAAAACATGATCACCAATTGCAATATCAAGAAGAAAGATCAGTCACACATAACATAGATGTTTTTACCGGGAAAGTATAAAGCTAAAAACCCCACTATCATATATTATTTATATATCATGGATCATGAAACAATCTCATACAAAACTCTAATCCAAGAGCTCTCAGTACAATATACAATCGTCTCACACTTTCATGAAAAAATTGGCAAATGCATGTGCCAATTTACTGCCTCCAGACAACCTGCCTCCTCTGTGCAATCCCTACTAATGGAAAACCTGCAAATGAATTCAAATTCCTTTTTCCTAGGCTATGCATTCCTCATGGGCACATCCAATGTGTGTGTGCTTGCATGATTTCACTCACTAATGTCACAATTCATAGTCAAATTGTCCCTTTCACCTGTTATCTCAACTGGGTCTCCACTGGATCTGACATGCATGTAGTTAACAATGGTAAATATTCAGTTGCATGTGAGACCATTGATTTTGAATTAATTAATAATCAATTCATTGATCTCTCACTAGTGTAAGTTTAGTTAAAACTAGTACAACTGAGCTTAACTCACTTAACTGAGATAAACTACTTTACAACTCACATAACTACACATCCAACTTTGTTACAACTTTGAATCACTTAGTTACAACTAATTTGACTTTCATGTCCCACCAACCAACCTTTGAACTCGAATTTCCTATAGCTAACTGAATTTCCATTTCAGTTAACTATTTTCAAGTAATTATGAGATAATAGATTAATATTTATTGTCTAATTTATTTAAGGGAAAAATAAATCAGACACACATTTCTTGTTGACATTTCAACATATCGCTTCCTTATATCTTTATTGTCCTTGCTCCACTCTGGTGCTCTTGTGATATTGGATCTACAATGACACAAACCAACCAAAGTGAAAGAAACAATAGTATACTAAATGAAATTTTATACATGTGATCAAGGAGTCATGTAATAAAATGAGAATGATTTTATGAGAAAGAAACATGCCACTGTATTATATAATGTGGAAGAAAGATACAACCAGATGCCTTGATGTTGTCAGGTTCCTTCCAATAGTTCCTTGCTTCCCACACACTTCTAATACATGGATTATGAGATTGTAGATCTGATAGCTACTCACAATCTATGTTGACAAAGCAAAGCTCAAAGCTAACATACAAGCTCCAAAAACTCCAAGATACAAAAATCAATAACAAGCCAATCTAACTTTCTCCATGAGAGCTCCTCTCCTTTTATAATTTAAAGAGGATAAGGTGAGGAGGTTAGGATGATCCCACTAAATCATGAAAGAAAGTAAGATCCAAACCATTCGGAGGCCACCTCACCATAGAAGCTTCTCCTTGTAGAAGCATCGAGAAGACGCTCGTTTTTCCCACATAAAGGAATTTTCGCACCCTAGCTATAGACTATAGTGCAACTCATAGAAACTTCACAGCCTAGATTTAGTACATCCTACAGAAATTAGGCATTTCTGCACCCTGTGTTTAGAGAAGCCTGTGGAAATCCTCTTTAATAGGGTTTTTACAAAGGAAAATACAACTTCTTCTCTCAGTAAAAGTTCTTCTCCCTTCTTTCTTCGGGAATACAAGCCACTGACCCCTCTGAAGGAAACATATAGGTTTACATCATTAACGATCATAGGGATGATTAAAATAATGTGTAACAAAGAGCCCCCCAAAGTATGAAGTTAGAACAAAGTGATAGCTGAAATACTTTGTCGATTGTGTGTAGGGAACAAGGAACAGTCAGTCAGAAACCTGCCAACAAACAAGGAAATATAGTACAATAATAGATCATCACTGAGGTAGGAATTCCCATACTTAGAATATAAGTGACTCAAAGAATAAATTCTGACATGAAAATATCCATGTCAAGTAAGACAGGTCATGGCCACCAAACATACATTGTGGATCCATGCCAATATGACTCAAATCTGAACATAGCCACCAAAAATACATTGTGGGTCTATGTGTTAAAGACTCAAATTTGAACATAGCCACGGGACATACACTGTGGATCTATGCAATAGTACAATATGAATATGCTCCAATGCAACCTAAATATGTTAGAAAATATCCAGGGTCTTCATCTCCACCACTCTATAGTACGAATCTGGCCATGCAAATACATGTGCTGAATTCGAACATGGTAGAAACCACTTGATTACCGGTCATTAAGGAATATCATTAACAAGTGAGAAGGAAATCACCATTAATGTCAATGAATCCTAAGGTACACCTGTGCAATCCAACAGGTGCGAATTAATGAGATGAAGTCGAACACTCGATGGAATCTCTCAATCAGGGGTCAATAATGAAAATCCACTGTCGAAAACAAGGAAACTTGCCATTGAGGCATGCAAGTTCCAAGGTACCAATTAGTTTCTAAGTCTAATTCCTGGGTAATGAGTTGAATTTGATAGGAAAAGACTCATCACAGGAGGGCCTTAATGTATCCCCCATCAATGAAATGAAACAGGTAAAAAGATTTGAGGTAGATCATAGTAACATGTGATTCAGGACTGAATCAGGGATGGCTAATGTGATAGAAAGCTTAAGGACTGTAAAATGGTCGACACAATAGAATTATTTCTGAGTTGAACATTTCTTTGAACATATTGATGACACGAAAAATGTCTTGGAAACACTGACTCAACAACAGGGATCACAGACCAATTTGTAATCTTATAAAGGAGTATGATCAAGAGACAAGCGTATTTTCCAACCTAGACACAAAGTGAGTGAAAGGGTGTCATGTTCAAAAGTGACTCTTCAATAGAATATAGGCTTAGATTCATTTCTTCCCAAATTCCCCCCCCACCATTTCTGGCAGGTACCTCTTTATTTTTACACAGGATTGAGGAGGATAACATATGCTTGTAGATGTAAGCTCATCCTTTGGATGAGTCCTTCAGAGTACATTTAATGAACACTAATAAGGAGTGGTTCGGTCCCACATGGGTCTGTCAATGTTTGTTTAACGAGTCAAAAGAAAGAAAACCCGAGGGTTTTTCATGTTTTAGAGAGTCTGAAAAACACTTAAATATAAATCTCTTAGTTCCTTTTTCGTAAAGTAGTTTGATGAGTCCGAAAAATAGATAAACTATCGCTCAACAAACATTTTGTTCAAATACTTTAACAAGCGTCTGAAAAGAGCTTAAAGGGTACTCCAGGGGGTTCCTTTTTCATATATCCTTTACGAGTCTGAAAAAAGTGATAAACGTATACTTGGTTACATCCTTACGTATTTACGAGCACGAGAAAGAACGAAGACTAATCTGGGTAATTTATTCTCATGTATTTACAAGCATGAGAAAGAACAAAGACTAAGCCCGGGATTGTTTTCATTTCTACACAAGCTTTAAAACAAAACAAAACTATGCTTGGGATAGATTTTATTTTTTAACAAACTTAAAGCTAAGAAAAACTATGCTTGGACTTGGTTTCATTTTTACACAATCTTGAACCAGAGGAAACTATTCTTGAGGTAGGTGGTTTCATTTTTACGCAAGCTTGAACCATAGAAAACTATGCTTGGACTTCCCAACACATAACATAGGGATGGTTGGTACTTAGCCCATAGCTCAAAAAGATAGAGACTTTACCCTCAGTGTGAAGTCCAAAGGCTAAAAGAATTTCCCCCCAAGCTTCAGTTCATCCAATGACATAGGAGGAAGAAGATAAGCTTTAAATACTATATGTAACGAAGTACTTGACTCAATTGAAGAGGGGGGAAATTATTTCATTTTTTTAACAATCTTGACACAGGAACATGAACTATTCTCGAGAATCCAGGTTCAATCCCTAGACCTCTATTTCATTTTTTAACGAGCTTTGCACAGAAATGAAAACTATGCTCATAAGTTTCATTTTTTAACGAGGTTTCCAAAGAGATGCAAAAAACTATCCTCGTAACTGGTTTCATTTTTTAATGAGCTTGAAATCAGAAAACCATGCTCAAGGCTGGTTTCATTTTTTAATGAGCTTGAAATCAAAAAACCATGCTCAAGGATTCTTGATCATGGCTTCCAAGAGGAAAATGCTCTGGAAGGACACCATGTCAAGGGACAAAAATCGGTCATGGCTTCCAAGAGATATTCAGTTGATGGAAGAAACACACTCTAGAAGGAACACATGTCGAGGGCCGTGACAGGGGTAAGGAGATCAAGCTCTAAAATCCTTATCGAAGAGATCACCATGTCAACTACCAGATCTAAGTCATAAGATATTGATCTTACAACGAGAGGCTCATATTCATCAGCAACTGGATACATGGGAGACAATGCCACATAATTGACATGTGGCGGGGGCAATACGATCTTCATATAAGAACCATTGAGGGAGGTAATCCATTCAGGATCGATAAATGAAAGTTGATCAATAGTCACAATTCTTCCATCGTGAGGAAAATATATCACACAGAAGAGAGTGGAAACAATAGATTTCATGGAATAGACATAGTCTCTCCCAAGGAGAAAAGAAAAATCCAAGGGGTCTTGGACTACCATGACGTCAATGAAGACAGTTTGCCTGCCCAAAGTTATAGGAAACTGAGGAAGTTTCCCTAAAGGGTGACTAGTTCTTCTGTTAAAAGAAAATAAAGTTTGGGTAACCGACACAAGCCGAGGATAACCCAAATATTGCCAAGCAATAGAGGAAAAAATACTAACGGATGAACCTTCATCTATCAATATCTAAGGAACATCCCGACCACAAACCTATACTGTAATCTGGAAAGGAATGTGAGCGAGAAGACAAGGTCTAGTTAGCACACCCCAATAAAAACAAATGGTCTCATTACTTGGAGGGGGTTGCATGGGAGAAGGAAGAATACCCCCAAACATGGTTAAGTCTGTATCAATGAGAAAAATGTGAGCGGTATTAGGTTTACTCTCTGGCAGGAGAGTAGGATCGACTGATAATGACATCAAATCGACCACTTGAGTTGCATTCTCCAGGGGGATAATGGGGTCGGTGGCTAGAAAATGATTGACCGCTTGGGTTTCACTCTTTAACATGGGAGTGGGATTAGAGTGACCACTTGGGTTTCACTCTCTAATGGAAGAGTGGGACTGAATGAGGATGGGATCAGATCAAACAATTGTCAACTGGTTCAACTAAGGATGTGACCAGATTGACTACATTATCAACCAAATTGATCAATGAAGGGACCAGATTGATCATTCCATCAACTACAGGTGGGCCAAGAGTAAGCTTGTGAGAAGCAGCTGGAAGTTGAGGTTGTGAAAAAATTCATGTCTTCAAGTAATTTTGAGGCTTTGTCCATACGAGGGAAAAGGTGAGTTAGATGAATCCCTTTGCATAACATGCACGGGAACTTGACTCTACTTTTATTTTTCCCAACTGTATCGTGACTAGTTGACGGGAGGTCATAGACATGTTGTTCAGAGGCTGACGACATGGGTTGGAGAGGGTGTGTAGACCATGCTTCTATAACCTTGGAGAGACCAAGGAAATCCTTAATAAGATGGCTACCCTTACAAAGCTTGCAAGGGTACTTGGGCTTACGGGTTGTTTGGGTGATATTGGAATCATCAACACTCCCAGAATGATTATTAGTAACTGGTGGTTTCCCAACATGTCCAATAGTGGTTGGAAGTTTAGACCCTTGTTTATTTTTCTTCTTCTTAATATTCCTTTTCTTCTTCTTCTTATCCATCGAGTTACTATCTTTAGATATTTCACTCGGAAAAGAAGATGAAATGGAAGAACACCTTGCAAGTGAAGAAGGAGAAGAAGATCTTATTGGTGAAGAAGGAAAAGGATCAACATGAGGTTAATGCTCTTGGGGGGAAGTTCTTACAACTGAAGCACTAACTGCATTGGGGATTACCTGAGTGGAAAACAACCATACCAGTAATCCAATTGTGAGACCTAGAAAACTCAAAGTAGCGATGTGAGGAGGACCAATGTTTCCGTAAGAAGGAAAAACAAAAGGTTCCCCTGGAGCAGGGGTTCCTTCATTGGTCATTCCAGGAACTGACGCCATAAAAATAAAGATCCAACCTAGAGTATGCTAGGGAAAACAAACAACACAAGCTAAAAATCTAGTAAGCAAGCAAGCAAACAAAACCTTCTCACAATGGATGCACTAGTTGGTGATGAAATCCAATGTCGTGGGAACAATGTAAGAAGGGACTAAGATAGAGCGGGTGGAAAAGTTACGTTGATGACCTACTTAATGGAATTATGCCTTGGTGTAAGCTCCCACACATAATCGTGGGTATACCCTCCAAGGAGCTCGAGTGAGTTTGGCCAATGTCGATTCTAGGTACTATGAAGACTTTCCCCTCCACATTCACCTCGTGTAAAGAACCTACAGAGATAGGCCGCTAAGGTTTCCAATTACTACAATAATGCCTGGGGAAATAGTCAACAGTCTGATCCACGTGTAAAGGCAGGGTGTCTATCCCGAAATCAACTTTAAAGGCTTCCACTCATCATTGTGGGTATACCTTCAAGCGACCCCCATAATACGCACAATCTCTCCACCAAGACCAACAAAGCAGGGTGAGTAACTATGCAAGTCTCAATGCGACCTCAGGCTTGACCCTTGTGTCAGAAGGGCTTCCCAAGATAAACTGTAGAAAGTGGATTTCACCACTCCCTAATGCAAGATTCTATGCTTTATTGCAGCTTTGGAAAGTTATCTTTCACACCTATTCCAAATCCCTACAACTAATCTAATGTAGGTTTGCTACCAGAAATATAAAAATGTCTAATCAATTTTTATAAGCGCTTTATTTTAAGGATGTTGTTACTCAAAAGGAAAATGGCATGGAAAATATGGTGTTTTGACCGACTCGAAATTTATGCAAAGAGATGAAGATGCAATCTTTTCATGTCGATGAAAGCTATGCTACGAGAAGGAGAAAAAGTTTATCATTCCCATATGCACAATGTCCAAAATTTTTAAAACTAATCAATATCAATATCTTCAAGAAATGAGACAAATAGAATGTACACCAATACATGATTCATGCCCCCCC
Source organism: Picea glauca (assembly GCA_000966675.3). NCBI lineage: Eukaryota > Viridiplantae > Streptophyta > Pinopsida > Pinales > Pinaceae > Picea > Picea glauca. The sequence goes on along the minus strand of JZKD02S0718728.1, from coordinate 768,025 downwards.
CCCCCCGACCATGAGGGGGAAAAATTTCAGAATTCAAGACCAAAAAATGCCAAAAATTATGCTATTTCGCTACTTCAAATGCAAGCATGCCTCCAATCTAATATAAAGCAATAAATTAAAAAAATTTGTTTCAAAAATAGCTAAAAGCAATAGAAACTCTCTATAAAACAAATCAACCCAATTTTTTTTTCTCTTTTAACACGGATTATTAAATAAAAGAAAAACAACTTTTTTCACTAAACAATTCTAAATAAAAAACAATGCTTTGTAACTGAAAGACACTCAAAGCAAGAGACCAAATATTTCAAAAGAAAACAAAGCAAAGATGGCTAAAAGCAGTTTCAAAGATGTCAAGAAGAATGTAAACAGATCATAATCAAACCCAAAAATTCACCCCAAAACCAAATCCAAGGTATGGGTAAGGAAAAAACCATCAAAAATCAAAATTTCACAATTTTCGCAGGTTGTAGACTAACACAATGTGGAAATCCCTAATTTCCATAGGCCAGAGAACCAATACAGTGTGGAAACGTCGCACTGTGTCAACAAGGTAGGGTGCGTAAATATTATATCATCACACTGTCCCTCAAAGCAGGGTGCGGAAATCAAATAAAAAATGAAAAAAAAAAAAGTATGAAGGTTTTTCCAGTGTGGTTTGATAGTCAGAGAGTCAAGTTGGATCTCACAGTGACTCAAAAAACAGAATCCAAGAAATCAAAGCAATAAAGAAAGGAAAACTAGGAAAACAATATGCTCCCTAGTGGAGTCACCAATTTTGTTATTGAGATAATTGTTAAATGCAGACACAAATCAATCCCCCTAGCTTCACTACGAAACTAGAACAAAACAAGACAGGACATGGCACTTTCCCTAATCTCTAACCATCGAATTTACTATCAAACAAGAGATGAATGACATACCTTTGAATATTTCTTCCTTATATTTTTGTTGTCTTCACTCTGGTGCGCTTGTGATATTGGATCTGCAATGCCACAAACCAACCAAAGTGAAAGAAAGAATAGTATACTCAATGAAATATTATACATGTGATCAAGGAATCATGTAATAAAATGAGAATGATTTTATGAGAAAGAAACATACCACTGTATTATATAATGTGGAATAAAGATACAACCAGGTGCCTTGATGTTGTCAGGTTCCTTCCAACAGTTCCTTGCTTCCCACACACTTCTAATCCACGGATTCTGAGACTGTATATCTTATAGCTACTCACAATCTATCTTGACAAAGCAAATATCAAAGCCAACATACGAGCTCCAAAAACTCCAAGCTACAAAACTCAATAAAAATCCAATCTAACTTTCTCCATGAGAGCTCCTCTCCTTTTGTAAGTTGAAGAGGATAAGGTGAGGAGGTTAGGTTGATCCCACTATATCATGAAAGTGAGTAAGATCCAAACCATTCATATGCCAACTCACCATATAAGCTTCTCCTTCTAGAAGCATCGAGAAGATGCTCGTTTTTCCCACATATATGAATTTCCACACCCTAGATATAGTGCAACCTGCAGAAACTCCACAACCTAGATTTAGTACAGCCTGTAGAAATCAGGCATTTCCACACCCTGTGCATAGAGTAGCCTACGTAAATCCTCTTTAATAGGGTTTTTACAAAGGAAAATACAACTTCTTCTCTTAGTAAAAGTTCTTCTCCCTTCTTTTTTCGAGAATTTAGGCCATTGACCCCTCTTAAGGAAACATATAGGTTTACATCATTAATGGTCATAGGGATGATGAAAATAATTTGTAACATGGGGTCCAACAATATTACTCGGCCCATTTACTCAGGGCACCAACCAAGGAGGATAGACCTTGCCCTTAGTTGTAATACCCGATTACCCAGGTACTAGAGAGTATCTTCCCGAGTGTTGTTCTTGGTGGCACTATAGCAGTCAGGCGACCGATCAGTTTATCTATGGAGGGCTTCAGAAGATGTAGGTTGATCCATATACATGTGTTGTCTGATGCGCTACCACTTGAAGGGGTACCACCAGGGGTTACAAGGGTGGCCAACAGATGTGTGCTTAAGTACCAGTTGTATTTCCTACGTGTATGAATCCCCAACCATGGGTTTATGTGTGTAACGATGTCTCTGTATCTTAAAGATGTCGGAATACGTCTCTATGCTGAAAAAAAGTTAACCCACAATTGTTTTGTCTAGGAAGGTGCTTTGATACCACTTGTAATATTCCAGATATAAAAAGTATGCAGAATAGAAATAAATATCTAGTAATGGCAGATGAACAACAATATAACCAGAACAACACCACAATAATACCAAAATGATACTAGAATAACACCAGAATGAGCACTTTGATTATTGAGAGCAATATTCACTTTCCTCTTTGAGGGGGAAACCTACAGTAGAGCATATCTCTATTACATTAATATCCATGAAACAAGTTCTCATACCCTCGACTCCTATTTATACTAAATATGTCTATCAAAGGAACTATCTAGAGGAATATCCTTATAGAAGAAGAATATTCTATTAGGTCTTCTTACATTGTTCTTAATCTTCCTTATTGCTAGGCCTTAATATTGAAATTTATTACATGGAAATATATTATTCTACCTACATGAGGGGTTAGGTCCCTAACATGATCATGATACCATAGAAAGTCATTCTTCCATACAAATTTATATAATGAACTAGGATCCTCTTGTAGTTGTTGAATGATCTTGCATACCTCTTGATATTGCTTCCATTCTATCCTTGCTTCTTCCACCCAATCAAAATGTAGAATAGAAATAGCACATAGTGAACCTTCTATTTCTTGTTAGTTCCATGAAAGGGTATTTACCACAGTATTATGTTTTCCCTTTTTGTATATAATCTCAAATTCATAACCTAACGTCTGTGTAATCCATTTTTGTTTCTCTTTTGAAGATAATCGTTGCTCAAAGAATTAATTCAAACTATCATGATCCATTTTTACTTTGAAGACTATTCCTATTAGGTAAGGGCATCATTTCTTAGTTGCATGTATTATGGCCAACATTTATTTCTCATAAATGGGTTTGATTAAGGTTTTTCTTTAAGTTGGTTTCTTTCAAAGGCAATAGGCCTTCCTTCCTGCATTAAAATTGCACCAATGCCATGGCCCGAGGCATCAAACTCCATAATAAATGTTTTTGTTAAGTTAGGTGTGGTCGGGACAAGAGTTGTACATAGCCTCCTTAAGTTTTTCAAAAGCTTTGGTTGCTGCTTGAGTCCGAGAAAATGCTTCCTTCTTTAATAATGTTGTTAGAGGTGTTGCTATTTGACCACAGTTCTTGAAAAACTTGCGGTAATATCTTGTCAATCCTAAGAATCCTCTAAGTTTCTTCAAGGTTTTGGGAATTGGCCATTCCCTCATCACTTTAATTTTTTAATGGTTCACTTTTACACCTTCGTGAGAGACAATATGATCCAAATATTACATTTCTTGAATCCGAAAGGAACACTTGGAAGGCTCAAAGAACCCAATAAAAATTTGTATAACTCAAATTCCAATTCAATTTAGAAATGAGTAATTGTTTTGTCTCAGTCAAAACAACACCAATAATATACAACTCTTGAGATGTGATGTATAATTGATGAAATATTTTTTTTATAATAATTTTGAAAGCAAACAAAAAAAATATACTTTACAATAACTTGAATATGCTTTAATATATTTATATCCAGAATGTCCCATTGTATGGCTCTCTATGGGCATCAACCTCCATCCATGAGGTCACCCTTGAGAGGGAAACATAAAATTCAAGCGGTGAAGCATCACATGTAAGGATGTTTCAAAACTTCTTACAGAGTGTATATCCAGAAACTTAAGTTCAAGGTTCTCCAAGTATCGAAGGAAAACTTGGCTATAGCACAAAATACAACAAAACAACAAGAAGATGAACATAGCAGTGCAATGCACTTGGAAGAGGGGGATTAGGTTATTTTGAGGCTACAAATATAGAAACGAACATCATTCATATAGAAGCATCCACAATTGATTAACATTGAGCAAAATGCTTGTTTGAATGAGAGGAGAAAGTTAATCCCTAACAATAACCCTCATTCATTAGTATTATATTAATCATATTTTTGTTAGTTTATTATCAATGTTTTATAGCTTTGTATCTTATCTTGTATATTTGATATATTGTTGTAGCTTTGTATCCTATCTTGTACATTTACAACTTATTTGATCAAAATATGTTCCCTTTTGTGGAGAATTCTAATTACAAAGGAAAACAATATGTTTACTTCAAATTCATGAATGTGGAATGTACTTAACCCCAAAACTTCAGAGAAATCACATAGAATGTAATAAAATACTTGTGAAAAAACAATGAACATAAGTGAAAATAGATCAACCTTGAGAAATATCTCTTGTATGAATGATATTCAAGAATTGAGAGCTATATTTAGTTGCCTCCTCAAGGGGTAAACCTCTAGGATTAAACCTCCAAATACAACAAGAAGTCTTGAAAACACATTTCATAACTTTATACTCAATATAAATCTATCAATAGATAATATTAACTACCTGGAAGCCCACTTATAATCATGGTATACTAATCAATTTGTTCCTTATTAAGGAACATGACCGTTTTTACAATGAGTGAATATTAACTAACTATTTAGTGGGCCTTATTCAAGGAAGGTTCCCTCATACATCAATAAAGTATCCTAATATAGGGGTTAGGGTAGGACCTTAACATGCCCTCCCCCTTAGAAAATAACATTGCACTCAACATTGAAGGTGAGGAAATTGTTGTAGAATCATTGTTGGTTCCCATGTAACATATTTTGGTTGCTTAGTTTTCCATTGGATCAGTACTTCCCTGATTGTGTGATAGTGCAACTGAGGCTTTCTAGTATCCAATAATGCTTTTCACTGGAGCCAAACAAATCATTCTTCATCAAGTTCTAGTAGTTTGGTATTCACTTTGCAATTCGATCCCACAATATTCTTCAAACAAGACACATGAAAGACTGGATGAATCTTGTAGTGGGCTAGGAGAGTCAACATGTAGGCCACCAATCCAATGTGGTGTATGATATGATAGGGACCATAGAACTTGGGAGCTATCTGCTAGGGAAATTTATATCTTAGTGATTTATGTTTATAAGGTTGGAGATGAAGAAACGCTTGATCCCATTTGGAAAAATAATGTTCGGATCTATGCTAATCAACTTGCATTTCATTTTTTTTTGCACCATAACCAAGTTTTCCTTGAGGGTACATATAATGTCTTCTTTTTTGTGGAACATTTTATATGATTCTTGATCCTTGGAGGTTCTTGGTACGTAGGATGCCAATAAAAGGGGATTTTGGCCATAAAAAACTCCATGATAAGTGATATTATACCACCATTCGACCAGGGGAAGCCAATGCACCCATTGTTAAATTCATTAAGAACAACGCACCATTTTCTATGTTACTAGGAAAGCCTTGGATTGAAAGAGATCAGGCCAGAAGGAAGGAAGAAGAATTTTTAGAGCTGAAGAAGCAAGAGTTAAAATATTTCATGACTAGAAGGATCACACACTCGATTGAAGAACATAAGAACAGATCAAAGATATTTAACACTAGAGACTTGGATGTCGACGTTTCAAGAACATTAGAGGACCCACAAAAGACTGAAGTACCTACTCTATATAAAGAAGAAGTATTACCCTTGAATCTTAGGAAAGAATCTCAACAGCGCGAAGTAACTATGCCAAAAGAAGATAAGAATTACAATGGAAAAAGGAATACTAAAATGAAGCTCAATAGAAAGAAGGCCATAAAGCTAAGTAAGAAGAGAGATAAGATCAATAAGTTACAGAAGGTCCTAGAGGGAACTTCAGAGAAGGAAAATTTGCAAAATTGGAACTTCGTCGGGATAACAAAACATCGTCACATGGCACTTCGCCAAGGTGAAGCAATATAGCCGTTGGTAACAGTATAACCATTAGGACGACCCCCCCGAACGGGTATAAAGGCATTTATGATTTGCCACTAGACCATTGGACTGCGCTGTAACAGACATAACAGAGTTAATGAAGGCTTATCGCCCATTGCAAGAGATCCTTTGCCAAGTTATCTATTTATCCCGTCACGCCATGCACCGAGAAAACTTTTGCTAACCATGAATTTGAGCCCACAGACTCATTGATTTTTCATAGTGATCATTGTGCTATTTCCGTCTATCCCATTGTTGTTTCTAAGTTACTCCTTGAACCTGAGATTTCCAACCTCGAGCGTGTATGTCGGACGAGTTCACCACTGCAAAGGAAGTTGTCAAATAAGTTATCATCGACCTCATGACTGAAAGAGTAATGTCGATGTTTGTAGGTGTACAAGATTCTTCGATGAGAACATTGTAAGCCTCTCTTTCGACTGCTCACAGATCTGGGCCATCCCAGCCATCAATGAAAAAGAGAACCAAGAACAAAGATGACCTAGAAAATGTGAAGCTGATTAGAGAATTCTTTCGGATTAATCGCATAGGTTTTTTTATTTTTTTTATTTTCGATGTTTCGGACCAAGCAGAAAGAAAGGATTAAATTAGAAAATTTATCACGTAAACTTATCGCTCTTCACACTACTCTGGAAAATATCATCCAACCACCTCTTTGGGCATGAATAGATGCCTGCTCCTCCCTAAAAACCGCGAAAATTGAAGAAATCATTGTAAACAAACAACGCAGCAAATTTACTCGACTAGAAAACACCCAGAAACATGTACAAATGAACAACATGCATGGTTTTCCTCCTCACCAAAAACGACACTCTCATACGCTCCATGATAACATCGAAACTCCATCTTCTAGCAAAATTAACACTGCCCAAAAGAACAACTTAAATAATATTATAAATAAACTCATGGTTTTTAATAATAACACTAATCTTCAAGCCAAAAACAACACTTCCGTTATCCAAAATAGTAACCAAACTGACCTAGAATACAGTAATAATAACATTAACATAAACTATAATAACTACAGTCTCTGTAAATCCCCAAGCAACACACGTATAAACAATACCATTTCTGTTGCGCCCTCATACAATTTCGATAACAGTCGCGGCAGTGACCAAAATAGTCCCCACGCAAACTTTATAAATGATAGTTATACCCATGCAAACAATAACTTGCACAATACCATTTCTGTTTCACCCTCATGCAATTCTGTTGCGCCCTCATACAATTCCGATAACAGTCACGGCAGTGACCAAAATAGTCCCCGTGCAAACTCTATAAATAACATTTATACCCACGCAAACAATAACCCACACACCTCCATTACTCAACAAACAAATCAGAATGTGCCCTCAGACAATTCCGATAACAGTAGCGGCAGTGACCAAAATAGTCCCCATGCAAACTCTTTAAATAACAATTATACCCACGCCAAAAACAATAACCCCCACACCTCCATTACTCAACAAACAAATCAGAATTCAAACTACAATAATAATAACTACAGCAATGATAGCTACAAAAGTAATACAAATATTATGAATAATAATATAAACAACGACCCTATAGTGAATAAAAACCACAACGTTGAATCCCATTGTAATAATAAACCAAATAGTAAGGACAACAAAGATTTTGAAGCAATTAACCTACCCAACACCGACATGATTTGAAATAATATCGTCAACCCAAATCTAGTCCTTAGCATCTCCAACAAAAATAGTAAACAAGTTAAAAACTTTGAACGTAAGACTAACCAGGTCAAAACCACTGTAACCAAAAATTTAGTCATCAACCTATCAACCCATCCCATCGATGTTTACACTACTAAAATTCTAGAAAAAGGTCTTAACTTTACCAATGCCCCCCGTAAAATTCCTATTGAAGATATCTTATGCAGCATCGAAAATAGTATTAAAAACCTCTTAGATAATGTTAAAGAAGAAATCAGACAAGACTGCTTAGTAATTCTCCGTAGAGTAAAACCACCAAAGAACAATATCACCAAAGAAGAATTTTTGGCTCTAAAAACCCTAAACAATAATAAGAATTTAGTAGTCCTAAAAGATGACAAAGGTGGGGCTGTTTTTGTTATGAATAAGGAGAACTACATTGAAAAAATGTTGGATCACCTAAATAATAGTGGAAGTTATAAGAAACTCAATGAAATGCCCTTAAATAAGATTGCAAAAGAGGTTTCAAATGCCATTAAATTAAGCAACATAAAAGACGATGATAAAAAAAAATTGATTGTTAGTTGCCCCTCCACCCCTAGGATATATGGAATTCCTAAAATTCATAAGGAAGGGGCCCCTCTTAGACCCATCGGCAACACAATAGGCAGCCCTACTTATCAACTTGCAAAATACCTAGCTCATAAACTCAAACCCTTAGTCGGAAACACAACTCCTTTGTTAAAGACTCCTCTTTCTTTGTAAACAAGATCAAAAACATTAAACTTGACAAGGATGACATCCTCATCAACTTTGATGTTGTTTCTCTCTTCACTAAAATTCCCATTGATGGAGCAATGAAAGTCATCAAAAACATCATTGACCTAGGCACTGCCAACTTAGTTGAGCTTTGTTTGAAATCCACTTTCTTTAGTTTCCAAGAAGACGTTTATGAACAAACCTGTGGGGTCGCTATGGGATGCCCCCTCTCTCCCATCATAGCCAATTTATTCATGGAAGATTTGGAAAAAAATGCCCTAAACCCCTCACCCTTCAAACCTAAATATTGGAATAGGTTTGTTGATGATAACTTTGTCATCTGGCCCCATGGTTGTGACAAATTATATGAATTTGTGACTCACCTTAATAAACAATCCGATCACATCAAGTTCACTATGGAGGTTGAAAATAATGTTAGTCTTCCTTTTCTAGATGTCAGAGTCAC